>JZLH01S0120905.1:33572-52197 GCA_001188425.1 Eucidaris tribuloides
CACCCCCCCCAATGTTTGGTTAAGGAGAATTAAGCATGAAGATACTAGTACTGCATTATTTTTGTGCCCTGAGATAAATTAACCCCATAGAAAGCTACCCAACAAGTTTGGCTGTCACAATGGATACTGATGGTAGTTCTCTCAATATGAGTCAAGAGTTGACCAGCAGATTTTCACAGCAGAATCCTTGCATAGTTGACTTGATTCTAGAATAGTTTCAGCCCAAGTTGATGATTACCTCCAATCATTTGCCTTTAACCTGTTGAGGACTGAGTATGAAATATCTCAGCCTGGGATCTATAGAGCATGCTAATTAAAATCAAATTGTTTTCAACAGGGTGTGTCTGATGTCAAACATCTCATGAATGATAGATTGTGAAAGTCTCATAAAAAATACATAATCATTTCACTTCCCTCAGCCCAGCAAATATCGCTCCAATAGAAATTTGTGAAAGTACATTATATATTTGCCTTGGTTCAGAGAGCATATCTATGTACATTGCAAGAATAGACGTTGCAGTAGGGAGGTAATTGTGAATGGGATATAAGCCCTTTTCCTAGTCGTCATGTCACTAACCTGGTGGTATTGATGTAGTCAATGTAATCTACGCAGGTCTCAAGAGCTGATTTGAGATCCAAGTGTCGGTTTTTATGCCTCCGCACTGAAGGTGCTGTGTTTTCGTGTTGTCTGTCAGTTACCAGTTCTCATTACCACACTAACATAAGAACTGGTGATCAAATTTTGATAATCAACAATGACTGGTTAGATATCAGAGCTGTAAAGTCAAAGATAAAAGGGCCCCAAAACATGTGATTTATTCTGAATACCACAATAACATATGGACTGCTAAGTTTTCAAAGTAATTTGGGTCAAATTATGAGGCGTCAATGAAATGATAAATTTTAGAACTCAAAGGTCAAATATTATATAATGTGTGTACATGTCTGATTAGGGCTTATTATCATTATAATTTAAGCACAGTTAGTTGGATTTCAATGTACCATGGGTCAAGTATGTAATCTGAGGCAACAATGAAGTGAATAGATTTCATAGTTTAAAGGTCAAAGGTCACAGAAACTTTTATGTTCCTCATTTCAGCTCATTAGTGCTCTAAATTAATAATGATTGATCAGATTTAAATGAAATTGGGGTAGAGTGTGAACTCTGAGGCTTCAATGAACTGATCAGATTTCAGAATTGAAAGGTGATAGGTCAGAGGTCACAGGGCTTTGCACATGCCTGATTTGAGCTCATTATCATGATGGTGACTTCAGTACTTTTGATCATTTTGGTTACATGCACGAGGCATTTCATTGATGTGGCAGTGTGGAGGTATTTCCATCGTCTGCGCAGTCAAACTGTTCAAGTTATGTCTAGTCTCGGGTGTAAAATCTGAGGTGTGTCAATATTCATAGAATTGTTGGTCTACACCTCGAGACCTGTTTGTCATGGTTTTAGTCTTGGGACTTGAGACTTGCGTCTTGTGACTAGAGGTTTCAAAGCCGTAAGTGACAGAGAGGGTCCTGTAACCATCAGTTAGTGACTGGTAGTTTGTGATGTTTTCAGAACCTGCCGCCCACTAACTCATTCAATACTAGAGCCTGTCCAGAGTAAAATAATCACTACAAATTTGCTTTCTCATCAAATCGGGAACATACTGGAATAGTCTTATCATATTAAGGGTAATTGGTATTGAATGATTTGTCAAACATTAGTGTAATTAATCAATTATTTATTGGGGAAATTTGTTAAGATCTTAATTTTTTTGTGAAATTTAAGAATAAAAATAATTTTTAATAAAACAAAAACATGTCCGTTAAATATGCTTCTCAATTAGTTCAATACATCACCCACTAAAAAAGTGGAACAACCCAAATCCTCATCAGAACAACAGCCGTTGCCAATTTGATAAGTTTATGAATATTCTAGTTAAATGCCATTTAAATATTCATAACAAAATGAATATTCATTATGATATTGTAGCACCCAGTTCATTGAATAGCTGATATTTTCCTCTACTTTAGCATATTCATTAGATGGGGTAATTACAGCCACATTCCAAGATAAAAAGGCAAACCACAAACATGTGGTCTTAGTATTGAATGGGTTAATGTCAAAAGAAATTTCATAGTTATGTGAAAAAAAATCTGTAAAGCATCATGATTCCTCATAGCCCAAGTATAGTTTTGGTTGATCAATTTTCAGTGTATTTATAGATCATATAGGTCTACCTAAAAACAAAATATCAAAGAGTTCCATTTTTTTACCTTTTACCAAAACTCTACTTGGGCTTTAAAGGTATTGGCTAACATTTACCACAGTTAAAAAAATCTGAGCTACATGATTCCCCATGCTACCATTGTCTTTGATAAGGTCTAAAAATGACGCCCTGAAAAATTGAATTTCAAAATGATTATTTAGTGCTTTAAAAAAGTGAAAATCGTAAGTTGATCGGATTCACCTGCCCATTTCTCCATAGACTTACTGTGTGTACACCTACGCTATTTAAAACTCACCCGAGTTTTAATTGTTTATTCATGCCTAACTTGCCATTGGCAATGTAACTTTCCAAACTTTTTATTCTAGGGTGTTTATTTGTCCATATGAACACTCCTTTTGTAGTTCAGAATATCAAAATTTGACAATTTTTTAAAATGAAGCTCCACAATGTTAGCCTATCACTATAAAACATATACTTTCAAATAATGGAATGTACCTATTATAAGAAGTATTATGGAAGAACCTTTTTGGCCATGATAACGTGACTTGCTTCTGTTGCATCGCAATGCTTGATCTCTCTCTCTGGCTGAACAATTGCAACCCTCCCCTCTTCATGATTTCTGTTCCAATGCTCTCACAACTCATAAGCATTTTGTCTACATATTACATTCTAATGGCAGAAGTCCGACATACTTGTAGTTGCTAGTTTTCTGTAAAGGTTTCATATAGATCGCAGTAAATAAAAAACAGTACAAAATAGTAATTATTGGAGGACTTCTCCCCCTTAAACACAGAAGGAAAGTTGCATCCCTCTGAAATTTTGACCAACATATCTTCATGAAACCAATATATAAGTGATTTAGTGAAAGCTGTCACTATGCAGTATAGAAATGAAAAACAAATTTGTAACTGTCATACTTTTTATTGTCTCGCCCACCGGAGGTGAGGGCGAGACTAAGGGATCCAATGGCATCCGTCCGTCCGTCCGGCGTCCGTCACACATGTTAAAGTTTGCAGAATAAATTTCCTGTTCATCTCTGTATTATCAAATTAATGATAAATAAGATCAAATGCTTGATCTCGGTTTTTTTTTAATGACTCAGAAAAAGATTGACCCAACAGGATTCGAACCTGAAACCTACTGATATCCGGTCAGCGGTACAACCATCAGGCCAAAGGTGGTTAAAGTTTACGTGCAAGACTCTCTTGTGACACATAACTTGGCAACCATTGGTCCAATGGTAACCAAACTTTGGTGGTAGATGCACTAGGGGTACCATCATGTTGTGGTGCGGTCAGAGGTCACATGGTGAGGTCAAAGGTCATTTGAGGTCAACGTTAAAGTTTATGTGCAAGACTCTCTTGTGACACATAACTTGGCAACCGTTGGTCCAATGGCGACCAAACTTAGGTGGTAGATGGACTAGGGGTACCCGCATATTGTAGTGCTGTCGGAGGTCTCATGGTGAGGTCAAAGGTAATTTGAGGTCAACGTTAAAGTTTACCTGCAAGACTCTCTTAGGACACATAACTTGGCAACCGTAGGTCCAATGGCAACCAAACTTTGGCGATAGATGCACATGGGGTACCCGCATGTTGTGGTGCTGTCGCAGGTCACATGGTGAGGTCAAAGGTCATTTGAGGTCAAACGTGGATTAGGGATGTACTTGGGGAAATTTACCTTTGTGATAATTAGTCACGGGTGGGCGAGACACACTCTTGCTATTGCCTTGTTTTATTTATGGACACTTATGTCAGGGGTACAATTTGTGATGCAAAATTGTGCCAGGGACACATCAACAGTTACAAGAACAGAATACAGGACTGGTGTTTGTTACAAGAAGCATACTAAATACCCTAATTTTCTAGCACTTTAAGGATGCCATGCACAGTATGTTCCTGTACAGGGAGTACAAAAGAAAACAAAAAATAGGAAGAAAAAACACCTTTCTCTCCTTTACAACTTGGGCTATCCTATTACCAAAAAAACAATAAAGTTGACTACAGATTAAAGATACACAAACGTCAAGGATAACTGGTCATTGATTTCCAAATAGTTCTAGAGGTATCGGTCATTTTCTGTGAAGTTGGTCTGATAAGACATTATAAAGGAACTGTAAGACATTGCTGTCAAAGTGTTCACAGATCAAGCATTAAATTGAAGGGAACAAACTGATATCTATTAGTGAATATCCTTCCAGGACACAGCATTTTACTGAGCAGGCTTAGTCTTTCTGAATGTGGATGAAATAAATTAGGTGCTGTGGAACATTTGCATGCAGATAATTTTGGTTTAACATAAATCGGTATGTGAAAAGATGAGTTTTTACTCTTAATGAGTCAAGTATTTTTTTTTGGTTACCATTTCATATCGAACAACTCGTCGGCGGTCATCCTAACCGTCGTATCGCGATACGACAGTGCGAAACCCATTTCAGAGAAAATCGACTTCAAAGTTTACTCTAATCGCCACTTTTTGTCCTAAGCCTTACAAGATTTTTATTGCTAGAAATATACGTGGTAGGAAAGACCAAGACAATTGCTTAACATTGATATCTTCATTTTTACACAGAACCAAGAATCAGACAAAATATCGCAAAAGAGCTACATGCTTGTAATTTCGGTTTGAGCAGTTAGATTTTCCCTGTACTAAAACGCCGTAGGGAATTCAACAACGCTGACCGCATTTTCAATATGCACGATCAAGCAAACCGTCGTATCTCTCTTTCACATGCAAAGTCAATGCAGCGCAGATACGCGCATTGCTGACCGCGTATTTGCATATTAAGTGCACGCAGTTGTTGTTTGCTGTGCTACAGTACACGTTTCCAATGGGATTTGCGCATTTTATCAAAAATTTATATGGCATAGCCTTTAAAGTGATAGGCTAACATTGTGGAGCTTCAATTTAAAAAATTGTCAAACTTTGATATCTGAGCTACATAGTACTGTAGTGTTCAAATGGACAAATAAACACCCTAGAATACAAAAGTTTGGAAAGTTACACTGCCAATGGCAAGTTATGCATGAATAAACAATTAAAACTCGGGGCGAGTTTTAATAACCTAGGTGTACACACAGTAAGTCTATGGGAGGAAATGGGCAAGTGAATCTGGTCAACTTATTACGATTTTCACTTTTTTAAAGCACTAAATAATCATTTTGAAATACAATTTTTTCAGGGCTTCATTTTTAGACCTCCTCAAAGACACTGGTAGCATGGGGAATCATGTGGCTCAGATTTTTTTAACTGTGGTAAATGTTAGCCAATACCTTTAAAATCCCCACATATCTCAGAAAATAAAATAAATTGCTGCCTAGAAATTCAACCATATATGTGTCCCGTCACCACGATGCCCTGATAAAGTCGCAGATCTAATAAAGCATAAAATGGAAAGAAATATACTTTGGATGAAAAATACAAATTATTAATCTCTTGCAGTATGCCCACACATGGTATTACCGGACACTATTGTATTAATACCGGACGCGCGTTCTACGCGCGGGACTACGCGTATCGAATGTGCGAGTCGAGTGGGGTGATCAAGAAATGTATGACGCATCGTAAGAACACAAAAAAACTTAGAAAATTTACACATCTATGACAAATACATGCCCTTTTCATGAAATAATCCAATTTTCCTAATGCCTGTGCAAAGTGAATGGCTGTCAAGCTTGTTTTGAGAATGTCATTTTGCTATTTGTTTTACGTGTATTTTCTTCTCGCGCGACTTTTGTGTTTTGCCATAGACATAACACGGTGTCCGGCAATACAGGTCGATTTTCAGCGCCGCGAAATAAAGAAAATTTTTGAAGGGGTTAGTTCAACTGCCGATTTCGTCAGATTAATCAAGTGACTTTCTTCCCTTTTTTTTTGAAATATTAATATAGACATTTGAATGAATTTTAAAAATATAATTTTCAAGCAAATCAATCAAGTTTATTGTGTGAATTCTGCATCCAAATAAAAAGTGTCCGGTAATACGATACACCGACATACGTGAAGATCATAACACTTTTGATTTCTGAAGACAGTTCACTTTCATATTTTACATCCCAATTACAGTATTTAGCAATTTCCTTAGCTGTGGTGTGTGCGACTTGATCAGGGCATCGTGGTGACGGGTCACATATAGAGTAAGACTTGTACTTTCATTTTCCGCAAAAATCAATATTTTGACCAAAATCGACTGTTACGACGGTTTGGATGAACGCCGACGAACTGTTTGATTGTAGTTTCAACTTCAAGCAGCTATAAGAGATGGTTAAATAGGACAAATTCAGAGTGCATTCAAGACGTTCTGATATGACAGCAAGCTGCACACACTTCATCACCATGTTGTAGTACTCATACAGCCCTCACCCATTCCTTTCCTCGGCATCCATACCAATCCCATCATGCACTAACAGGTAGCTGTTGAAGGAGACATTCTTCACCGTGCTTCTACTAACTCACCTCCACATGAACCCTGAAGTTGCAAAAATGTTCCTTACAGTTATTCTTTAAATAATCACTTCCATTTTCTCCCAGCTATTTACGTAGTTAAAGATTCAGAAGTGAATCGAAAAGTAGGGTACTGGTGGTGAAAAAATGTTGGACAAAACCACCCACATTGTTGAAATAAGAAAGTAACAAAAAATATAGTAATTCAATGTATATTTCTGTGTAACTGACAATGTTTGACCTCCTTTGTCAAATCAACATTCTATGTTATTACTACAAAGATGGATATGCAGCCTGGTAATATAATGAAACCTATCTTCATTGTTCCAAGGCTTTATTGTTTATATTGAAAAAAATAATAATTTGAATTGATCAGTGAATGATTATGGCTGTTAAAACCAGATTGCACTCCTTAAAGAAGAAAGGCAAATAAATAGCATGAAGACATTGTGAGTAAGGATATAGATGAGAAAAAAAAAAACCCTAGAAAGAGGCCCATTTTGGGATGTGTTTTTTGTAAATTGTCTATTTTCTCCAGATGAGGGGTTCACTCCTGAAGAGTTGGAATCCTTAACCACCAGTTTATTAGAAGACAGTGTTCGCAGGTTAACAGAACAAGCACACCCCTCAGGTCAGGCCGCATCACCCAGATTTGAAACCAAAGGCATTTGTGCTGAAATCATCTGGAGATACTTCATTTACATTGAGTTGCTGTAACATTGTACATTAGCTCTAACTTGCAGCTTTGACTGGCTTGTATATAATCTGCATCATGTTATTATTAACTATTTAACTCACATTGAACTGTGTTTGAGGTGTGTGTATTGCGGGTGTTGGCTATTAACTCTGTTTGAAGTGTGTGTGTATTGTGAGAGCAGGTGATTTTGACTTGTTTCTTAACCCGTTGCCTCCAAGATTCTGAAAATCACATAGAGTTCCCACAGGGCAGATCCGGTTCCTGTAGCCAACGGGTTAATATATAGACCTGTTCCATTTTAAGAACGAGGCATCGCTTTGTCCTCCATAGCTTGGGGGGGGGGGGGGGGTCCAAGAGTATAAGAAAAGATGAGTATCTTCATCTTTGCATTTCTGTAGTTCAGGAACAGCTGTAACCCTGAGTTATTGCATCGTTGTTTATTGTACTGTAGAAGCCCCCTGGATATACTGCCCCCCCCCCCATGACAAAAGGACATAACTGACATTCTTTCAAAATTGAGTTATATAGTGTAGGGGACTCGGTACATCATGTTAAACATGCAGAACCAAAAAAATATTGATTAGAAGTGTCCCTTTGTTTCATAATCCGCAGGTTAAAAGGACACTGAATAGGGCTTTACGTGTTGAACAAAATACATTGTGCTCAATATCTCCAAAACACCAAAATGTCAGTTATGCCCTTTTGTCATGGGGAAGGGGGGGGGGGTTAGTATAGTGCATGTCACATTCTTGAAACTGAACAGGTCTATAATAATTATGCTTGCATTATGTTGGAATTGGAGCTAATTCTTCCATTATGTGGTTACTATCAAAACTCTTGTATGAGACTTCATGAAAGTATACAAACCCACAATGTGAATGTTAACTAGTAGTTAGTCCTGACTCTAAGCTTGGGTTATTATGGGTGTGACCACCATGACTGGTAATATGTCCAGTATTGTCCACTGATTGAATGAGCCATCTGCATCTGCACAAAGTGAATCACACGATAATGTAGCAAGCATCTACTGTACTGATAAACTAAAAAAATTAACTTGCCTTACTTTACGTTCTCTATCCATGGAAAATAAATGAATGAATGAAACAATAAATAGATAATTAAATGAATAAATAATAAAAAAAAAAATTCGGGCAATCAGAATCTGTCCCTTCATTGAAAAAGGCACTTAAAACATTTCTTTTTTTTAACCCAGATTTCTAGAATTGTATATTTTTATTTTAAACCTTGTGTGATTTTTCTTGTAAGTGCTTTGGGCCATCTTGGGAAAAGCGCAGCTTATAAATAATAATAATAATAATAATAATAATAATAATAATAATAATAATAATGATAATGATAATGATAATGATAATGATAATCATAATGATAATAAATGAATAATTAAATAATTTACTTTAGTGTATAAATAAATGTAAAATAAATAGATGAATAATTAGATAAATAGAACAAGTGAGAACGAAACGAAAGTGCAATTTCTATAACCATCCTGGCTACAATTAACAGCTAATTTCTATTTTGTCTTTGACCATCATGCTGTTTTGTTGGTAATTGAGCCTGTCAGTAACCAATCCTGTATATCATTAGTTTGGAGAAGAAAAATCCCTTATCAATTAATAATTAATGTTATGATGGGTATTAGATGATTAATGTGCTCATGCACACTTTGTATAACCGATATATGCAGACATGGTCACCTGTTAATACAATCCCCATAAGACTCTAACAATATTGAACCAAATAACATGGAATATGTGAAGGTTTGTGTGTGTCCATTTATTTGATTGCTAGTATGCATGTCTGGCTGATGGTATATGTAATACCACTTGTGCTGTTTATCATCATCTTGTAGGTTGATAATGGGAAGAACATTAACTCTAAGCCCTTGAGAAGGAGTAGGTCCTGAACCTGTTGGAGACTGAGAAGGAGATATCTCAGTCTAGGACAATGCATGTTATATGGAGATCAAAGCACCTTCTTGTGATAGGAAGGGGAAACCCCCTACCGTAGGGGATTTTAGCCTACCGTAGGTTGTAGGGGATACCTACAGGGAAAATGGCCTTGCGTAGGGGAAAAGTAGGGGGATTTGATGATTTGTAGGGGATTCAAGGGGTTTTGACAATTTTCAGAAATATTCTTAAATCCCCGAAGGATTTAAGAGAATTTCTGTATATATTCGTCCGTTTTGTCCATCTCCGATGAAGAAATCGAGATCAAAATATTGCATTTTCTAAGGTTATTTTGTAGGGGAAAACGTACCCTCGTAGGGGAAAAGCGGATTTTTGTAGGGGAAAACACAGGTTCGTAGGGGAAAATTGGGTTATTAGGCGTAGGGGAAAATTGGCGTCCGTAGGGAAAATTAGGCATGCGTGATAGGTGCCTGCTGGCTGAGATTCATGAAAACCAATACCTACTGTGTAGAATATCTTACACTTCTGTATTCTTGTGAAAAAAAACCATAAAAGGACTTAAGATTGTGTCATTAGATTTGCATGTCAAAAAACATCTAAATGAATGAAATCAGCTGAAATCATATCCAATGTTGAAGATTGATATAAATAAACACGCTCTCATAGAGACTTGGCGTAAAATTATTGAGTTTTTGGTGAAAATTGGACGGTTTAAACTTCATATTTTTCAAATTACTCGGGAAGCATTTTGTCAAAAAAATCCGCGACGTCTAACGTGCACGTGCGCGTCCAAAATTGTCCGATCACCGTTAGTTAAAATGTCGTGCGGGAGTTAGCCGTTTGACCATCAGTGCGCTGTGCTGGTCTTCCGACGAGTTGTACAACAATAACGCGATTCGCAGTTTGAGCAAATTTAAACTCACGGAAAGAACAACATTCTGGTAACATGTCGTTATTAGTTTTTCTCATAAAACAACAAATTCATGACGTATGGATCTCAAACTTTCAACACACCATTTGTAAGTACTAAACCACCGTTTGATTTTGATAATGAAGGGAAGTAATAGACTTGCAAATCCCTGACACAATTTTTTAATCTGTAAAAATTACTGTTGCATATATCCTGAAACATACAAAAAAGTGGGGATTTGGATATACCATTTTTTCATTGTCTGCTTTGAATTCTTCTTGTTGTAAATCACTGATAGTAAGGAGAATGTGATTCACAATAAGTATGGTATGTGTAAATGTTCTCAATACACCAGTTACGTAGCACATAATTATTACATAGTATGTGCTCAGGCCAGTCACGCATACATGTGCATGCCTTTAACAGCATGCCAGTGCATGACCTACCTCAGGTTGAACTTTGTTTGATGAACAAAGTTCTGATTTTGCCAATAATTAGACAAATTAATAAAAAAGTTGCCTGTTGATGCATGTAATTCTACTCCGTTACTAGTATCCTTGTAGCAATCTGTGACATTCCTTGACATTTTGGGCACCTTCTGCAGTAACATGGTACAAACTCTACAACATTAGCATCCTTTTCCTTCTTATGGGTTTAGAGTTAACACACTTCTAATTCCCAACTGACAATTTTTGGATAATGTGAGAATGTGTTATTATCAGTGTAAAGTCTATTTCTTTCATTACCCATGTTCTCTTCATAGACTGACTGGCAGCCACTCTTGTTCTTGTGAATGTGTGAAATCTGAAAAAAAATTGTTTGATGCATGCACTCTATGAAACGTGATTGCCATTTATTATTTCCCTTCTACGCTATTAAAGGTAAATGACATGATTGGGGGTAGTCCTCAACTTGGGCTGAAACTACTCTAGAATCAAGTAAACTAGGCAAGGATTCTCCTGTGAAAATCTTGTAGTCAAACGTTGACTCATTCTAAAATAAACAATGTCAATATCACTCGTAGCACGGAAACCTGCTTTGTGGCTCTCTATGGGGCTTATTTTTATCGTCCCCGAAAAAAATTAAGATACTCCTATGTTTATGCTTGATTCTCCTTGAGTAAACAAATTACAGACAAATCCTCCCAGGTGGGAGATCCACTCCTGCTAGTGTATAGTTGGTATATATTTCAACTCATTTGGTTCTTGAGGCATTTTCAAGTGTCCCCAATCATGTCACTAACCTTTAAGCATTCTGTCAAGACAAGGACTATTAGGTTGAAAGCATGCATGGTGTTTCAAGTTGTACCCATACCAATATTTTAATTCAGTGAGTTAATGAAGAATTTGGAAATCATTTTGGAATTTAAGAACCCTAGCATGATATATTTTAAGTGTGTATTTGATGTACTCACTCTTGAATTTAAAACTTGGACATGAAGAGTAATTTTTGATTAATTCAAAATAAGGATTTGAGTGGCATGTACACTTTGAGACTCAGGACAATGGTCACTTTAACTTTGGTCGTTCTGATCCAAATTAGAGACTGTTTGAACTGATATTGAATTGCATCATGGTATCATTGGTATCATTTTGTAGCTGTAGTAAACTGTTTTTTAGCTAACAGTACATCCAGTGAATATGGAATTATATGAGAAAAAAAAATTGAATAACAAAAAACAATCATAAATCATATTGCTAGGATGGTCAAAGAGTAAAATTGTTTGCTTGCAATTCTAAGGGCTTTCAATTCATGCAAAATGAGTACTGTACTGTTTTCTGCCGTGGCTACTTATCCCCAACTAAGCTTTGGCCCTACTTATCTACTTTTTGCATTCATATATGACACTTATCCTAGCTTAGTACGAGATAAGAAATTAGGCGTTACACATTAATTTGTTATTCCTGGCCAGTGGTGGGTTGCATATGTATTTGGGCGTGTGCCATTCATCAGCCAAAGTACACCGATTACTGTAACCTATTCTTGAAAGCTGTACTATTTTGTTTATATGTATAGCTTAAAGTTTACACTGGGTATTTTAGCACCGCAGTAGGGGGTTGTCACCAGGATTCTGATGCTATACATGTAGGCCTGCTACCTAATGGGGCCAAATTGTGCAGTGCTATTTGCTGTGTTGTCCCACTTTCAGTCATGTGTGAAACTGAAAAAAAATAGTAGCATACTAGATGTGGTACTAGATGTGATGTTCTGATACGAAATGCCGTGCTAGCTTTGCTTTGTTTGCTAGTGTGAAAGCTACCGTCTCAGATACCTGTCAGAAAGGTCCCATTGAATAGACCAATTTACTAATGTATTGTAATTTGCAGATTTTTTTCCCTTAGGGACCTAGTAATGAGCTATAAAACCCATTTTGTAGTTCAATACTTGGAATCATGTTGCATACATTAGATGTTGCTGTGACATGCCAGCCGTATGGGCAAGATCTTAAATTGTTAGGGTTAACCACTGATACCACTGTAACCAAGGTATGCAACAATTTTGAATAATTCTGTAAACTTAGTAAATTGGTGTACTCTTGCATGCGTCAATTCACACTACCACCATTGTTGTTTCCATTTGTTAGTGATCTCTGCACATTTCCATAGCGCTACTTACTTGCAGTCCTTTTCCATGAATCTGAAATGCCATCACCATTCAAGTTCATTTTGTTACACCATTATTGCTTTCATTCTCATGCTTTTCCCTTCCTTTTATATGGTTACGTGATTCAGTTTGGATATTTCAGGATTTTACTCCATTTTCTTAATTTTGTCACATTTCATTTGTCTCAAGGTCAGCTGTGAATTATTGGCTGTCCAACTTTGAAGAAGTCGTAGTAGAAATGCACTTTACTGCCAACTGTGACAGAAAAAAAAATAGAGTTGTATAACTAGCCATTGGAAATGTGCCAACTTTTAGCTTGTAGCGCGTCATGGCTCATTGCCAATTCAGAGAGTTGGTTGCGTAGTAAATTCAGTCATTTGTTTTGTTTTGGTATTGACTCCATTGAATCTCCACTGTCCCTGGTATTTGAATTTTCCTTTAATCATCTATTACAATGTTTACATTGTTTGCAATTTTTTTTTCAAATGGTGTTGGGATATCATGCTTGCATTCTGTGGTTCATTGCCTAATTAAGTGTGCATTCATTTCATTATTATTATTTTTTTGCAAAAATGCAATGCATTGCACCAGTTTTATGGATGCAGAGATTGATGTTGTGATTATTGAGAGAAGATAGGACGATATTTTGAGAGTCGTTGGTACTTGATGTTAAGCTTGTAAATACAGAGAAATTGTTCAGTTGATCAATCATCAATAAGATCTCTTGCTTTAGCATGAGTTCAGATGAGGATTGTTGCATTGGAATGATGGACATGATTAGGGTTGGAGTGATGAGCATGTAGGGTAATGCTTCAGGACACCAGTGAAGTTAGGTTTGAGACTAGGGGAAGGATGAAAATTAGGGTCCATTAATGGGTATACATGAGGTATTACACACGTAAGACGGTTGGGGATTTGTATAAGAAATGAGTTTGAAAAAAGGATGACATATTAGGATAGGAGAGTAGGTAGAAGATGATTGGTTTCATTCTAATATGATTGTGAGTTTGCTGCCTATATTGAGGGTGTCAGAAGAGGATGGAGTTTGGGAGAATATTTGGGGGAAAGATGATAAAAAAGGTCAAGGTATTGGATAAATTGGAGGTGGTGTTCGTTTTAAAGGGAATCAGGTTTTTGTAAGGGTTAGGCAATGGCTAGGCTTAGGGCAATGGTTTGGATTAGGGTAATGGTTAGGTTTATGGTAATGGTTAGGGTTAGGGTAATGGCTAGGGTTAGGGTATGGTTAGGGTTAAGGTTAGGGTTAGGGTATGGTTAGGGTATGGTTTGGATTAGGGTAATGGTTAGGGTTAGGGTAATGGCTAGGGTTAGGGTATGGTCAGGATTAGGGTATGGTTAGGGTTAGGGTAATGGCTAGGGTTAGGGCAATGGTTAGGGTAATGGTTAGGGTTAGGGTAATGATAAGGGTTAAGGTAATGGCTAGGGTTAGGGTAATGGCTAGGGTTAGGGTAATGGTTAGGGTATGGGGGTCATTCCATGTCAAATCATCAAAGAATCTGCCGTCATCTCTCAGATTTTTATAAAACTTTGGGAACCAATTGGGACCCATGAAAAACGGCCAGAACTCAAATATTTTTGCAAACAGCCTCTTAATTAGTGAGTTACGGGCTAACGAACTTTGGACTAATTAGCGCGACCTCGCGAATTCAAATGGTCATATCTCTAAAAGTATAACACCTAGAGAGCTGGTTTTGGTGTCATTTTAAAGGTATTTTCATGCCCTACAAATATGTCTAGGTAACATTTTCCTACTCTTAGCCAGAAAATTTTTTTCACAAAATATAAACTTAAATCGTGAATAAAAAAAAACTGTATCTTTCAAATTTCCTCAAATTCATCCTAGTGGTACCTTAAGATGTCAAGAAGCTTCCACATAAGTTTTGAGATGGGCACTCCAATAGTTTCTGAGATATGAGCAATATGTATGTCATATAGGTTCGAAAATCAGCATTTGTATTGTATTATACATGTACTATTGTACATGTACATGTACAATCAATAAGTAAATTCAAGTACACAGTGTTCACTAACATGACTAATACCCCTTTCATATTGACAGCCGAAGTGGAGTTACTCCGGAGTCCAGAAGGAGTTACTCCACTTTGGAAGGCAATATGAAAATTCTGCGATTTTTTGGATCCGGATTCAAAGCGGAGTACTCAACCCACTTCGAGAAGAGGGTTACAGGCGGAGTAACTCCGCACCGGAAGTGCAGTTCGGCTTAAATCGGTAATCTCGCGCGTGTTTACATTTCCTGTCCCAACGTCACAAGCGAGTTTAGTCGTGGGGAGTTTAATTCCTGGATTTGATTTTGTTTTGTAGCGTGTTGGAATCGTTTGGTTCTAGATTTTTTGACGTAAGCTGTTCTTCTGATTTTTAACGAAAGTATCCGTAATGGCGAAATCAATACCCTAACCATAGAACTTAGCGATCTAACTCCAACACCAAGTTCGTGAACTGATTGTATTTGAGTCTATCCCCGTATTTTCAATCGTGTTTTGTACTCGGATCACACAATAGTGTAAGAGATCAACTATTAAGCAGTCAATTTTGTAGGCCTACAGACCAATAAAGCGATTGATTGCGAAATTTTTGCGAACCGTTCGTTAAGGAACATTCGGCCACATGTAATGGCGCGAACTCGCATGTAAACCACGGAAACGACTGCGGATATACCGCTGCGGTGCTTGCCAGTATGAAAGGGGGTGTAAAGTCGATCCGCAGTACAAGCGTATCAACTCAACCCGGAGTTACTCCGGAGTAACTCCACTTCGCCTTCACTATGAAAGGGGTATTAGGCTTTCAATTTTCTCTTCAATGCAGCAACAGCAGCACTTGTTTCTTTCTTGGAAATAGAATATATCCTTCCAGTTGCAGTGGTTGGTTCAACAATAGTAAGCACATCCTGGTAGTCATGAGTGGGAGGGTCTGATGGTTCTGGACATGTATTTGATGGGAACGGTCCATGTGGATAGAGGCACTTGCCTCTCTGGGCTATGTTTCTTGGCACATGCAACCCACCAGTGACCATCATAATCCACTGTAACATAACCAGTTATGGCTGAGATTATGATGGTTACTGGTGGGTTGCATGTGTCATGGAACATACCCCAGACAGGCATGAAGTGGATGTTAAAGCCCAAGTTTAGTTTTGGGGATTTTTTTCTTTATTTGAAAGCTTCATACCCAAAGGTCATATCACACCGATCTTTTTTTGTAATTAATTTATGAAAAATCGTCGGGGGGGGGGGGGGGGTGTGCGGGGAACCCCCGAGATTACAGGGTATCCCTGAAATTTTTGACTATATTTTATATTATAGCATCCAAAGGGTTAATAAGGTGTTAAGGTTATCCGAGTTATACCGCAACTAAAAGAGCAGACTCTGCATGGTTATCCGAGTTATACCTCATCTGAAAGAGCAGACTCTGCTCTTTCTGATGAGGTACGTGTATAAATCCTACCTAGACATATTGTAGGGCAATGAAATACCTTTAAAATGACACCAAAACCGCTCTGCTATGGTGTTATACTTTAGAGATATGACCATTTGAATTCGGCGAGGTTCGCGCTAATTAGGTCCAAAGATTCGTTTAGCCCGTAACTCACTAATTAAGAGGCCGGTTTGCAAAAATATTTAGTTTGGCCGTTTTTCTGGTCGCCAATTGGTTTCCCAAAGTTTTAAAAATCTGGAGAGATGCGGCAGATTCTTGATGATTTGACATGGAAGACCCATGCACACGCATGGTGTCACTTGCAATGACACTGCCCCCCACCCCCCCCCCCCCGGGCCGGCCCACTTGCGCCACCCATGTCAGCCATGTACTAGGCTGGGCATGATGCAGCACGAACTTGAAGATCCTGGAAAAAACAACGGTGAATGTGTCGGAAAGAAACCTTCTCGTTCAGGAAACGGGCTAGCTGAAACCGGACTCCAATAATTTAACAAATTTGCTGCAGATATGTGAAGTAAATGACCCACTGCGACTTACAATCACGAGTGAATGTGTTCTCATTATGAGCATTCGAGAAAAGTTCCAGAGTCATAGATATTGCACCGCGTTACCTAGTTAGTCAAACTGATTCCTGAACACAATCCGATCACACCGAACTCGCAGCGTGCAGCTCATACTTGTATGCGTGTGGGATGTCCGTGGTAACGGACAATATACTTTTGTGCATGAAAATAATAGTGCGCATCTTTTACACAGTCGATGCCCCATGGGCCACGGAACAGTACATAATGTACTTTGAAACATTGCATGATGACTATAAAACGCTCAGTGGCGAAAATAGTACACTTGCCAATTGATAAAATAACAATCAATGGTCAATATCAACGAAGCTTACACTAACACAGCTGGACCATGGCAAAAGGTTTGAACACGACGCGACAAGCGTAGTGCCATGGCGCTGTGGCATTATATTGCATGTAGTTTTACTGTACCCATGGCAGAACACAGCACACGTACTGTAGCCATGGCATGGCATTGTCTTTGTGTCAGCCGACTGATTACGACAGTACCGGAGAGAAGCAAACGTTTGTGTGGAAGATACAAATTTCATACAAAACCCCCAATCGATTAGACATTACTTACATAATGATAGTTCCCCTATAGTTTGTTTTTGGCAATCCTGAAGATACCAGTTCTGCGTCAAAAACCTTGCTATTTCCAGCTGAGAGAAACAGGCCTACACACGTTTCTGTTGCTGCTGTGCCGTACAGCTGTAAAATGAATTTAAACTGTTGTGCGCGCATCAACGTGATGAAGTTTAATTTGGCAGTACGATTATGGGCACTGTTATCAGTAGCAGTAACTCTCTCAAAATTAATGGCAAAGTTCACACGACCTGGACGGGTCACGTTGGTTTTAATAAAAGCAGAAAAAAAAGAGAAACTATTAATGAAAGTTTGCATGCGAAAATCAACAGCAAAGAATACCAGAGTATGAAGTTTCAAAGTTTTAAGTTTTTGTGAACGTCATATGCGGAGCGAGCTCCCCATATGTCTGTATAATAAATTTCATAAATTGTCGAATTTTAAATGGTTCAATGATAATTGAATGGGATTTGTTTTTCAATACAAGCCCGCATGAAAAATAAGTTTTTGAAAATATATCAAATGCAGCAGGTAAGAATAATGTTTTAAATTCTGAGAAGGCGGCCCTTTATGGAATTTATATCAATGACATTTGGGGAGTTGCTCGCAATGTGACGTCACAATTTAAAACTTTAAACTTCTAATAACTCTGTATTCTTTGAATGTATTTTCGTGCAAACCTCGGATCGTTATATGTTTCCTCATGGTTCTGCTTTTATCAAAGCCCAAACTTGATGTCAGGCTACCCGCCCCCCATATTCCATTAGCGTTTACGTCATCAAAAGTTATATAAAACTATTCAATAAAGCAAATTAGGCCTTAATTAATTATATTTTCATTGAATATATTGAAAAAAAACAGTTTTGTCACGGATAATAACAAAGCATATTCTCACAGTGTGTTTCAGTATTGCAGCTATTTGGGAATTATTGAGTAAATTCTGAACACAAAACACACTGTGGTAACTTCAGCAACTGCATGTGGTTAAGCAGTCACAGTGTGTATTCAGTTTACCAACTATGTGGACTTATGTGGTAGAGAAAAGATCTTGAAATCCCACAGTGTGACCAACACTATGACCAAAGGGTTTACGACATAGTGTTGATATGTACACCACTGTGGTAAACATGATTCACAGTGTGTTCAGTATTCAACTGTGTGGGAATAGTGTGGTAAACCACATAACTGAAATACCACACCTGTGG
>JZLH01S0120905.1:59091-74565 GCA_001188425.1 Eucidaris tribuloides
GAGGATTGTTGCATTGGAATGATGGACATGATTAGGGTTGAGATGATGAACACTTAGGGTAATGCTTTAGGACACCAGTGAAGTTAGGTTTGAGATTGGGGGAAGGATGAATATTACGGTGCATTAATGGATATACATGAGGTATTACACACGTAAGACGGTTGGGGATTTGTGTAAGAGATGAGTTTGAAAAAAGGATGACATATTAGGATAGGAGGGTAGGTAGAAGGTGATTGGTTTCATTCTAATATGATTGTGAGGGTGTCAGTAGAGGGTGGAGTTTGGGAGAATATTTTGGGGAAAGATGAAAGTAAAGGTCAAGGTATTGGATAAGTTGGAGGTGGTGTTCGTTTTAGAAGGAATCAGGTTTAAGGGTTTTTGTAAGGGTTAGGGCAATGGCTAGGGTTAGGGCAATGGTTTGGATTAGGGTAATGGTTAGGGTTAGGGTATGGTTAGGGTTATGGTAATGGCTAGGGTTAGGGTAATGGCTGGAGTTAGGGTAATGGCTGGAGTTTGGGTAATGGTTGGAGTTTGGGTAATGGCTAGGGTTAAGGTAATGGTTAGAGTTAGGTTAATGGTAATGGCTAGGGTAATGGCTAGGGTTAGGGTAATGGCTAGGGTTGGGTAATGGCTAGGGTTAGGGTAATGGCTAGGGTTGGGTAATAGTTAGAATAAGGGTAATGGTTATGGTTAGGGTTAGGCTCAAGAAGACTGATGACAGAGGCATGGCGCCAAATAATATATATCTGTGTGGAACTATGGCACAGATTTAGGAGCTCAGTCAGCCTTCCAACAATGTTGTCCCCACAGTGCAGAAGGAATTCAGTGTGGATTCCATCTGGACCAGAAGCCTTGCCTTGCTTCTGAAGCTTGATAGCCAAGGTCACTTCCTCAATAGAGAAGTCAAGGTCTAGGTCTGCGTGTTCCTCAAGGGTGGGCTTATACATCTGAGGCTAGAGGTTTCTCTGGGGATTTCTCTTTGAAACTCTTTCTTCTTGCTAGTGCACATGCCTTTCTTCACAAATTCCTTTGCAGTGTTATCTCACAATATGGGGCATTACATCTTGGCAGAGGTTCTGCCTGTCAGTCTGTTTATGGAAGACCATGCCTTCCGAGAGGAGTGGGTGAAGTCAATGTCAGTGACAGCTTCAATCCATCATTCCTAGCGTTTCTGGACAAGATGGGCAATGAGTGCAGTAACGGTGTCTGTTTGATATTCAGGGTCATCAGTTCCAAGGTAGCTGTTTGTAAAGGTTTGTACATTCATCATCCCAGGTTAGGATGTATGCTTTGCAAAACCCTCTAGGAATGGCAGACATTGGCAGCGGTCTTCAGGGCTGTGGTGAACTGATTGCAAGCTTTGATCAAGTTTTATTTTGTTGGGATAGGCAGATCCTCTGCCAGTTTGTCTGTAAGCTCCCTAAGTTGGTCCCAGATAGCTTTCTTAAAGTTCCATCTAGGCACAGGAGACGACTTGGTAAACGTGAGCAGGGGAACTGTAGAGATACAGGAGGACCGGTGCTGAGAGCAAGGGAAGTGTTTCAGCACTTCTCTATCTGGGTTTGTTCCATTGATCTTGGTGCAGAATGCGATGTCTGGATTTGTTCCCCTGTTCCACCTACCAGAGTGAAAGGAAGCTGGTTGCTTTGGGTCAAACAAGGTATCCAGGCTGTTGATTGCACACCATACTGCTAGGTTTTCACCATTAGTGTCTGTCTGGATAGCCCCCTGTTTCATGTCGGCAGTTGAAGTCTCCAGCAATAATGAAATGGGAGGATATGAGGTGTCAAGTGCAGATAAATGTGGATGGTAGATCTTGACAACGTGGATATTGTTGATATCAGTTACTGACCACTGGGAAACCTCTTCCTCTCCAGACCTGCGTACACGTACAAATGGGACAGAGTTCGGAATAAAGGTGGCGATGCCATGGTAAGCTCTGGGAATGGAGTCTGCTTGAGTGTAGCCATACAACTTCAATTTGTCTGAGTCAGTTTGGTAGGTCTCTTGGACAAGTATCACCGTACAAGACTATTCTGATACAAGATTTTGAAGAACTTCCTGCTTGGTAGAAGTCCCACCTTGCACATTAATCTCAAGAATGTGGAGCGTTTTTTGCCAGAATCCACAGATTTTTGTCCTAAAGAGGAAGGACCTTGATTAGGAGCAGGACAGATTTCTGCTTGAGACGTATTCACAATAAAGTTACAATTCATTGATGGTTAGAAAGAGTAGATGTTGTAATTAACAATTTGCTGCAAAGTCAGCTACATGTACCTCAAAGAACTACCCAGGTGGACGACAATGTAAAACAGCTCCCACCCCACTGGATGTTACTGTATGTTGTTGATGCATAAACAAACTCATAAGTGTGTTCTCAATCAAGAAATGTGGGGTTTCATTATAGACATAATGCAGTTTCGGTTTGGTTGGATGTTTTAAAAATTTTACATGTATTATGCTCTTCACCTTTGTATGGCAAATACTATTAATATTTCAATTAATCTAAAATTTTGCGCAAACATAGTGTAGCCTACATACCCGACATTGTAAATAACTACCGTAGATCTAAGTGTATAGAGTCACTCAAACAGTATCACTTGTTATCAAGTCCTTGCTTATCCCATAGGAGGCGAAGATATTCATCCAGTGTTTGACTAGATAGAGCATAATTGTCAGGATTAGACTATATTCTTGTCTGTAAAATAACCTCTTTATTCAAGTCTTACAAATTACGAAATTACACATTCAGAGACAAAACCCAGCGATATAAAGTCAAATTAAATGACAAAGGTCAAGTCGAAACTTACCAAAGTGAAAGCAATGTTTTACTTGACTCACACATTTATTGTTAATGTTAGGCCAGCCGATATTGTCGGCCCCACACCCGCCAGCTTCTGACTTAGTCTAACTTTAAATGATGTACATACATGGCACTGCCAAGGACCTTGCTGGCTATTCATCTTCTTCAGAACGCATGATGCACTGCGGCGCCACTGCCACTTACTAGATCATGTACTAGTACTTAGTTCTATTGTCTACCGCTTCTCCACCTCTACTGCTACATCATCTTTACTGTCCTAGGAAATTGCACACAAACAATTGCTTCCATTTTTGAGGAAAAAATGAAAATTAATTATGAGGCCCCAACATTTTGCAATAGGTGTATACATCTATATCTGCTGAAATTTTGGTAGGTTTGACGTGAATGTGTTTTCTGATGTGTGTGACAATGCCATAATTTATGAAACATTAATGAAAAAATTGTCAGATCAACCTGGCTTTAATGCTATTACATATGTGTAGACCAGTGTGTAACTTGTCTTTGTGTTACTGTATGTGTCTGCATGTTTTTCTGAATTGATATCATATTTTATGATCAGCACGACTTCACAACTTGTAAATCTCCTGAATTCAAGCTCTTCCAACATGTAATAATTGTACCCATAAACATATTTATACACTGGGACATGTTACTTCTACCATGCATTACAAATTACATGCTTCTAACTTGCAGATAGATAGCACTCATGTTTTTGTCGAGGCTAACATTCTTGTGTACAGTTTGAATTACGTTTTTTTATAATTGTAACAAATTTAACCCATTGCTTCATAGAATTTTGATAAAGGCCATTGGAAGCAGGAAGCTAGGAGTACATGTCAGAGCATTAGAGCTAGGACTTCAATTAACCCGTTGAAGATGGTTCGATTTTGCTTTTACACACATTTCCCATAGATCTCTTGACAAGAAATCCTGTCTTTCATCTTCAATGGGTTAATAATTTAATATGTGTGTGGTAGTTAGATCCTGCTATATTGCTGCAGCAGTTACTAACATTATGTACATGTAGATTAGTTTTTATAACTTATTACCTACAAGTGGTTTATAAATGTTGAGTATTTTGGTTCATCCTCAATTTCTTTATACTAACATTTTTGTTAAGATTGGTCATAAAATTTGCTGTGATGAAATTTGCTGTGATAAAGCTACATGTACATTTAGGTGCAAAATGCGCTTTGAACTGCAGTAGTGACTAACTCTTATAACACTCAAACCTGTCTTAGTGGTCGCCTCTCTGTAGCATATACCTGCCTGTAGTGGCCACTTTCTTTGATTTCCAAGGGGATGAATTATGTATTAAAACCTGTATATAGTAGCCACCTGTCTATAATGGCCACTTTTGTGGCTTCCTATGAGTGGTCACTGTAGACAGGTTCCATTTATGGGGATAACCCTCTCAGTACTAAAGAGTGATAGTGTCATATCAATTCCAACGTGGAATCTAAGGTGTGGGACTAAGAGAGATAAATGAGTACTATTACTTGCATTCTTTTACAGATGAGCTTCCCCCTGGTGGAGTGGGGGATGGTAAGACCCCACCGGCAGCCGTGACTGGACCTCCTCAGCCAACAGAGGGCAGTACACACAGTGGAGAGAATGCCGGAGAAGCTGATCATGTGATCATGATGCCGGAGGAGGAGGGGGACAAGAAGGCTGACCCGAAGAAGACGGAAGGGGATGAAGAGAAGACCAAAAAGAAGGTATGTAGGATTGGTTTTCCTTGAATTTGGGGGAGAGGGCAGTGGGAGTAGGGGGGGGGGTGTTCAATGACATCAACAGCTTCTCAAAAGTTGTGGGGTGGGGTGGAGAACCATTGGGACTTCTTGGTGAGGGCCCGGAGCTGAAAGACAAACTGGGGGAGGTAATGGCACGGGGAGTAACCCTCCCATGATCTTTCTTACGCTACATGTATATTAAAATGACTTCCTATCACATACCTGCAAAGCAGTACGGATTTTTCCGGGCAGTTGTGTTCTTATTACAGTTATTAGGCGGTACGGTAAACAATAAAAAGATTATCATAATAAAAGAAATGAGATTAGAGTGCGAAATAAGAAAAATATTGAAACAGCTGAACCAAATAATTTCTTATGAGAAAAAAGCATGAATAAAACAAATCTTTTGTTCCGTTCACTCACCAGTGAATGAAAACACATCATTTCCATTACAATTAATTGGCATTGTATTAAACTCACTATAGTAACCAAGGCATTTGTTCAGTAGTTTAATTTATTTTGGACATTCATGTTCTAATTCTTATTGTAATCTATGTTTTGTTGTTGAACGCACCGCCTAGTAACCTTAATAATGACAGAACTGCCCACTGGAAAATCCGTACTGGTTGGCAGGTATACTATCATAATCATCTCTTGAGAGCCAGACTCTATCCCTGTTAATTACCAGAAGGGCACTACTGCATTGTCTTTGAGCAGCTATAGTGCCTTTTTGGTTCTCAGTGGGTACTGAGTTACACCCATATGGCACTTACAGACAATATGTGGCTTCATTATTACAAACAGTTACCCATCAAAAAAGTGGGATCACATATTTATGAACACTCATACGAGTATCTTGTGGGAATTTGTCTTTACTTAATACATGTTTTTTTATATGCCATTCAGGTTGCAGGTAGACGAAAATAAATAGCCCAATCTGATATGGCAATGAATTTATTGAGTAATTCTAGTCATGTTACAATTGAAAAAGAGCTAATCACCTAATCTGATTTATAAAGCCAAATAAATCCTAATGTCTGCATAATGTTGCATCCATGTTCAAAGCTATATAGATAATACATGTACACTGATTACTTTGTCATTCTGTAATTCAGTGGTTTATCCTTTATTTCCTTTGTTTATTTCTTTGTTAACTAGAGGTTTCCTCCTTATACACTTTTCATATTTTCACAAACTTGATATAAATTGCCTCCAATGATCTTAACATGTGTCAAATTGACTCTTCCATTAACTCTTAACGTGCTGAAGTTGCATATTTGCACCAAATAATACGTATAAAGTCCATAGAGGTGAAACTCCTCCGGCACGTTAAAAGTTAAGCATTGTGAAACAAAGTATGTACACAGGTACAAACTGTAGAAATACCCAAGTCTACAGTCAGAAAATCACTGAAATATTAATCAATATAGTTTTGCATCGCCAGGTGATTGTGTTGTCATCTTGTATGCAGTGTATATTCCTAAGATTGATATGCCCTATCTCGTCCAAACATTTTGTGATTTGGACTAAACTAACTTTCTGTAGACCATGACTTGTCTTAACCCGTTGGAGACTAAGTACGAGTTAACTTGTGTTGGAGTCTATGGAAAATGCGTGTTATAGCGAAATCAAATCTTCTCCAACGGGTTGATAACTGATAAGTCTTCCCTGTACCCCCCCCCCTCAAAAAAATAAAATAAAAATGCATGACCTGTGTGTATGTGTATTTGTATCACACATCTCTTATATTGTTGTTGTAGTCTGAAACCAAGTCATCCGTAAATGTTTCTCTGGTAAGTTTGATGGATGGAAAACTGTATGCACAAAAAGCACATAAAGATTTAGACACATAGACAGTAGAGTGTTTCATAAAGCTGTTCGTAAGTTACGAACGACTTTACGCACGACTGGTGATACCTTCTTGTGCTACATGTAAATGCATGAGAAACTGATAAGCACCCAAGAAAGTATCAGTCGTTCGTAAAGTTGTTCGTAACTTACGAACAGCTTTATGAAACACCCCCCTGGACACACAGACAGGGTATGCAGTAATGGGAATGCACAAAAACAGTATGCATCAAACATACACTATAGCTCACACTACAACTCACAAACACATACACAAACATACAAATTTGCACATGAAAAGCCTGCACAAAAATATGAAAAAACATTTAACAAAGGCACATGCAAGAATATAGCTGCACAGTACACTGCAGTTTTAGATAAGTGTGCATGATTGGACTTTGTCCATTCTATGTGATAATTGTACAGCAGACTTTTAGAGCATTTTTGTTTCTGTTTATGCTTTGTTATATTTGAGTTTGGAAATGAATTATATGTTCTTTATGCAATAGACTGAAATAGTGCTGAAAAATTTGTTGCTACATTTGGACTGCTTTGGAAGAAATTATACTGCTTATGATCATGTTTTGTCTGGCCTGCTATGCATAGCAGAAGTGAGACAGGTGCCACTTTTCCAACTGCGGCGGTGTCAACAATACAAACTTAACCTAGGTTGATTTTTTTATTTTATTTTATTTATTTTTTTGTGGGGGGGGGGTCATGATTTTGAAAGTATAAGTCCTTATTCCTTAGAACTTGGACATGAGGGTATCACTAATAATTTGAGTACAATTTCAGATCCCAAAATCATGGTCAAAGGTCATTTCAGGTCAACAGACTTACATGTAGACCATGAGTCAACTTTTCCTTTATTATTTGGCAGATTGTGATTCTGATTACTCAGACTGATAAAGTGAGATGAGGGCTTCAAAACTTTCACTGAATTTTGAAATTTATTATGCTAATTAATACAACTTATGTATTTAAAATAATAAAATATGCTATTTTTCCTTTACTTATAGGCAGATTTTGATTCTGTTTGTTTTATCTCATAGGGATTGGTAAGGGCTTCAAAACTTTTACGTAGGATTTTAAAAATTAATTATGCTAATTTATGTATATTAAAGATCAATGAAAAATGATAGAAATGCCACTTCTCTATTTTCTGGCATTTCCTGAATCTGATTGCTCAGACTGATAAAGCTAGATCGGGGCACCCAAACTTTTACACAGAATTTTGACATTCATTAGTTATGCTACTTCATATGAATTTATTCAAAATCACAAAATATGCTCTTGTTGGATTTTGATTTTGTTTGTTTTATCTGATAGGGCTTGGCGGGGGCTTTTAAATTTCCATACAGAATTTTGAAAATCCTAAATTATTCATAATCAATGACAAATGACAAAAGAGCCTGAAAGCCAGAAATAACATAATTTGGAAATGTGTTCTGTCTAAGATCGCGAGATGCAGGTGAGACATATTACGCATTGCGTATCTTTCTTGTCATAAATGTAATGAGATGTGTGGTGTCTGTGACATATGTTGTCACAAACAAGAAGAGTAATTCAATAGATGTACATGTATATTGCCGAAATGCCTACTGCGCTCTCATGAAAAAAATATGCAGTGATTATGATCATAATTGTCAGTACGTAGTAGTGTTTTTCATTTTTTTTTTGTCTGAGAAATTTAAGATTGAATGCATTATATGTAAACAGTGAATTGTGGTGATGGGTTAACACAGAAGTAATTTTATTCACTTTTCATTTGTGATTCCATCGTTGTCTTGTTCACATGTATCCAACACGAACAGAAGAAGAAAGGATTAAAACGAATCGTGGCCCTAGGGAAAAAGGGTTTGAAGAAAAGTTTTCGGGTTTGTAGTCGAGTTATTGTTTAGGAAATGGGTACTTTCTATTTACATTTAGGCTTTGAAAGCTATTTTAATTGGAGCTGCTTGTAATTCCCTCTCTATTTCCCGAAATAAAAATCCTCAAATTCCTGAAATTCCCCAAATATCAATTTTGAAGGTTAACCCAAATATACTGGTGGCAGGATGTATTCTTTCTGTGTCTCTTTCAATGAAAACAAATGTCTGAATGTGTCTGTTCTTGTACTTGCTATTCCCAGTCTACTATTCAACATCATGTATTTCCACATCTTCAAAGAAGTGGCTTTAGGTCAGTAAGATTAAGTAAATAAATAAGACATATTTTTTGGTATTTTATCATGTTTTTTCTTAAATGTGTTCCTGGCTTGTTTGTTGTACTATGGATTATTCAGTCCATAAAACATCAGATACCAAGATAGCATTATTTGGTTGAGAATGAAAAAGACATTCTAAACCCTTGAAGGAAAATTCTGTTACCTCTGTATAAACTCTATGATAGTGTCCGATCCTCCTCAAGGATTTAGAGAATGTGCCCTCCATATTCTCAATCATCAATGATAGTTCCCACTTCACACACGTCAAACATTAATCTTTGCAGAGTGCAGACTTTACAGAATCTTGAGATTCAGTAGTGTTAACATTTTATTGTGCTTCATTCAGCTAAATTCAGTGCCTGTCTATGGAGTGCATCATTGCAACATGCAGGTTTATGTTATTAAAAAGAAAAAAAACCAAGAATTGAGTTACTGCAAATATCAAATGACTGTTGCATGAAAATGAATGACAAAAGCAATGAAAACAAATGTTTCCATCAATTTCATCAATTTATTTAAATGTCAAAGATTAAGGTTGAAAAAGTAAAATTCAACACACATGTAGAAATTCATATGATTAAATTGTATGTGTAACAGTTACTGGTAGAGTTGATGGTGATGGTAGTGGTGGTGGTAGTGATGATGATTATGGTGATGGTGATGGTGGTAGTGATGATGATGATGATGATGGTAGTGGTGGTGGTGGTGATAGTACTAGTGATAATATTGAAGGTGATGATTATGATGGTGGTCGGTGGTGATGGTAATAATGGTTGTATATGTACTTCTTGAAACTTGACTGCGGTGGTTCGTATAATGAAATCTGGAAATGTGAATAGAGACAAATTTAGTTGATAACTTTTCATGGAATTTTTGTTCAGAAGTACTGAATTAACACATACATGTACATGTACATGTATAAGCAAAATTTATTTGAATTGATACAGATATAACCAAACATAAATGAAATGCATAAATAGTGGTCATAGTGAGATATTTGACCTCCTTTGATTGCAAAATCTAAAATCAAAGGTGACGTTTCCTGTAAAAATGCGAAAATAAAAATTCTTTGTAAAGAAATTTATCAATATGTACAATTGTAACACTGAATTCCTGCCTTGATTTCAAGTTGGATTGTCTGAGGGTCTCATCTAACAATGTGGAATAGAGTTATGTCTCATAATGAAAAAAAATCTAAACCCATTTCCAATTCATTGTACAAATAGTAGTAAAAGGAAGGGGGTATTAGCACTCAAGTGGCTTAAAAATTCCTGATTGTACATGTCGACCACACAAAATTACGGTCGTCTGTACTTTGTGCTTCACTTGCCAAGATATATTTCAAGGCAAACAATAACAAACTGACTGCCAACAAGTTTGCTTTTTTATATTTCATAAAGGTTTTGTTTTGTGAAAATGTAATGAAACTTGGCACTCATTTTTTTTGTTTAAATAAAGTAAACGCAAAAGGAGTTATTATTTTCGCTAGCCCACACTCATCTACACACTGCATTCACTTTTGTTGCATTTTTCCCCCAGCAAAAAAACTGTGTGTAAACTGGGCAGCTATAGCGCCAAGTTTTTTTTTTGTTGAATGAACCAGTTCTTTACGGATGCATGTACAGACTAAACTGTTTATAAAACAATTGTCAAAAATTCATCATTTCAAAACGAATGTGCTTTTAGCTGGATCTAATAATATTGCATTTTATTTGCTCTTACACAAACAAACATGGATAGATGATAAAAGAGGTTAGTAATATTCACTCCCAAGTAATTCTTTTTTATTTTACTCATTTCAATGCATTTTAGTTTTGACACATGTGTAATTCATATTTTGTACATCCAAATTTTAGTTGTCTATTACTAGTTTATTTCTCCAACTTTGCTAACATGTAGATGTCTATTATTTGGGTGTACATTTATCACGTGGTAGATTAGGCAATAAGAATCAAAACACATCAAATAAGTTGAATGTGTCACATTTCACAAAGTTATTTTGAGGAATACATCATGATTGCTTGTACTTATACATTTTCAATTTCTTCTATTGAGTCAAGAATTTACATGATGACTACATTGTCATGTAATTATGTACATTTTTGTTTAGTTTGCTAGCATAAAGTTTGTTTGTTTTGGGAATTTGTTATTGGATAAGCTTTTGATGTCAGTATATAAAAAAACCCCTCTCATCTGAAAATTATCTTCAGTTATTGGACCAGATGCATGTGTATTGCATTGCCCAACCTCATCTTTATTTGAGAAGAAGAATTCCTTCACTCTTCTCACAAAATATTGAAACTCCCTGTCCCAAACCAGCACTTAACTGATTGCCTATGGGAACCAGGCATGCCATAAAATAATTCTATGAGAATTAGAGGAGCTCAGAGGCAATGGGTTAATTCAAGTCAACGTGTCAGGAGAATTTCAGAGAGAATATTTTTTTTGGTATTGAGATCGAAAGCTTTACTGACAATTTTTAGTTTGTTCTGATTTTTGTCATATTTCCATTCACGAGCTTGACTTTGGATGGTGCAATTGTGCTCAGACATATTCATTCCATACTACATTTTGACCCTAAGTGTGAGATACTGATTTTAAGTAAAAGTACATATTAAGCTTCATACTTGTATTATATTTTCAAAATGTATATTTATTTTCATTTTAATTACATTGTACAAGGAAGAAGTATAAGCAGGTTTTGAGTTGCAATTTACAATATTTGACGAATACTATTACTAGATAAGTCTTCATAGCTGCATGTATGTTACAAAATATTCATGTATGCACTAGATAGACATCTGAATGTAAGGTATTGAATTCTAAAGCTCTTTGTCCCCCATACTATTCTGACAGAAAGCCAGAATAATTATGTAATATTTTCTGAATTGAAAAAAAAGTTATGAAGGTATGGACTGCACTTTGTCTCACAGTAATAAAACTAAGCCATTTGCAGATTTTGCTGTGAAAGGAATGTCTTCATAACCTCACCACATATTTTCAATTTTTTTTTCTCCAGATTAGTGTGAATATTTAGCCTTTGCTTTAATCCTATGAAAAATTAAATTTGACTTTGCTGGTAGTGAACACACTCAAATATTTGTGCCTGGTAAACGCCCCCCCCCCCAAAAAAAAAGAAAAAAAAACGAAAGAAAACAAACAAATAAAACAAAAATTAACCCAAGGTAGTTCTAGTAGACGTTACTATGTTTATTATTGGACAAGTGACACACTCATGCTCTCTCTGTCTCTCAAGCACACACACACGAACACACACACACACACACACACGCACACGCACACGCACACAAACACACACACACACACACACACACACACACACACACACACACACACACATACAACACACACACACACACACACACACACACACACACACACACACACACACACACACACACACACACACACACACACATCAAATTCTAAGCGATCTTTTATTTTCTTCATGGTCTAGAGTTTTGCAACACAATGGTAAATGAAACTAAAAACGGTCGTTTTTGGCACATTTTTTGCCATTGTAACAAATCTGCAAGCTGTTTATACTATTGAAACGAAATTTATGATAATCAAAGGTTTCTCTCTAAGGTTAGATCAAAATATGTGACCGAAGTCAATGTTATGACACGGGGAATCGATTCTAAAGACTTCCTTTTTGGTAAAAAAAAATCTCGTGGAAGATCCTCGTTTTTCCCAATTTTTCTGAAATTGCCGCTTCATAAAATGAAAGTGCGCCATCTATAAATATGTTGAAGATGAGTATGTGTAGCGGGAACTCTGATGATTCTAAAAAATGTAAAAATAAAAATTTTATTGGCTAGAAGGCCCGCGCAATTGGCAAAAATCAATCACAGACACCATTTTCTCTCAGTATTCTGACTTTCCCAGCTGGCTAGAAATCAACACAGTCTTTATCATTATGCGTTCGAGTGTGAACGTAAACAATAGACTGCTTCTATACAGCACGGTGTGAAAGCAGTAATGCATAACCTGTGTGTATAACGTATTCTCTGTCCAAAAGAGGAGCGTTTTTTGTGCTAAACAAATTGATATGCACAGACACACACACACACACACACCAAGGGCGTAGGCTGGGGGTGCACTGGGTGCCCACCCCCCCCCCCCCGGCAGAGCCATAGGAGTTCCGCCCTTGGCAAGCAAAGGGGAATTTGCACCACCTTTTTTGCTTAGAACAACGCCTGATTTTCTCAACTTTAGTTCCACCTCCTTAAGATGTGCACCTCCCCATGCCCAAACCAGCCTACGCCTTTGCACACACACACACAAGATCACCTGCTCCCGTGGTTGATTGCTGCAGCATTTTGCTCCACGGAACTCATACACACATTTTTTTCTTTAAATCTGAGCTTCACTCAGTGTTTTTTTTCTGATCTGGAAAACCAATGAAAGTCGTCCATGTAATTGTTTGTTCATTTTTAGCTTTGAGCCAAAATGACGTCATGTTTGACGTTATATATTACCTGTTTCATACAATTCAACGAAGATCTGTAGAAAATAATGTTATCAACATGAATTTTGGAAATCCATTAAAAATCAGGTTGTTTCGAGATTGTTATTAAAATCACGTGACAGAACAATTACTCCGCACTTTAAATATTTCTGCAAGAATTTGACGTTGCCCGTCATTTTCTCCCGCATTTTCCTCAGGGAATTCCTCTCAAATCCTACCCTAGCATGCTCACATTAATTTATGCCTCTGTGGAGTTGCAAATTAATATTTATGAGCACATCGCGTACATTTAGTTCCTACAGAATCCAACCATTGCTTTTATTATGACAACAATGACAACAATGACAACAATACATACATACATTTTGTATTACAAAGTATTTATAATGAGTGTGATTAGTTATGCACTTATAACTTATGGATGGGAATTTGGTATTTTTCACACTTTTCTCAATTTACAAATCCACTAAATTGTCGGTTCTGGGCCGGAGGGTGCAATCACTGCACAATGGTGATGGTTTTTTTTTTTTCTTTCTTTCTTTGTTAACCCACTCCATAACTTAAGTATTGCGTTGTTATTATTATTATCATTGTTTAAATTTAATTCAATAAGCGTATTTAGTATGTATACTTTATCTCTTACTGCTTCTGCTCGTATGTTTTCTTCTTCTCGTATTTTTGTGAGCATCCACTGGATTGGGTCAAATAGTCTCATTGACTACAGTTATTTAATTAACTTTTTTTGACCCCGGCAGTCCAGTGGATGCACGTTTCTGAATTGCGTTATGTACATTTTTATGTGTCATATGATTGTATTTTGTACTTTTTGATTTGCCGAAATAAATAATAATAATAATAATAATAATAATGAGGATCCACTCAACCCCTATCAGAAAAATAATTTAAGTCTCCATTAAACACATCCGTGTTTGGCAGACTTCCATTCATATTAGCATACCCTAATTTAGGGTCTGGTCGTCTGAAAATTTCTTGATTTTCTCGACTGATTAGACGCGAGAAAACTCTACATTCAGACTGGAATGTCGCCCTCTATTGACCAATATTTTAAGACGGAATCGGGTATGCATTATTTCATGAGACATTACTTCATAAATGTCAAATAATCATATTTGAGATATTATTTGACAGTGCTTGAATAGAAAGAATAAACTTTTTCCAAAATACAAAAGTTAGGAAAGTTAGGCTGGTTCTAGTTTTAGATATGTTTGGATAAACATCACATGGTGGGGGGGGGGGGGGAGTGGGTATGACAAAACTGGGTATACTCACAGTTTTTATAGATAATTATTGATGAAGAAAACTTTTGGGCTTTATTTTTAAACTTTATCAAAGACACACAGAGCATGGAGGACTATTTAGCTCAGATTTTTTGTAATCATTATTGTTAGTTTGTTATCCAAATAAAACACCATTCAGTTTCATAACATTCATACCACAGTCAATCATATACATTGGACAATTTCACTGACATATTTCACTCTGATTAAACAAATATAACAATAAATAAAACTGATATGTTTTCACACATGAGCTCTTTTAATTATTTTTCTGGTTATGTTCATTTGAAGCAATCCAAATCAAGACACTTACACTAATAAATACAACACAATACTTGTAAGAATAAGATGAAAACTATCAGTTGGTAACAGTCTTGATAAATGCATAGCGTAGAAGACTTAAAATGTTTAACACTTCATCTCGCATGTCATAGAATGAATTACAATGATCACTCAAACACTTTTATTCAAATAATTTCCTTACTGAAGTCTTTGTTGGCCACAGAACATGCACACATTCACTAATTTCCTTACTGAGTTACAATTTCTTACAGCATTGTGTGTAGTTGCTTTTTGTCCAATTTCATTCTTAAAGGTAATGGCTAACATTTACCACAGTTAAAACAATCTGAGCCACATGATTCCCCATGCTACCAGTGTCTTTGATGAGGCCCAAAAATGAAGCCATGAAAAAATTGTAATTCAAAATGATGATTTAGTGCTTCAAAAATGTGAAAATCATAAGTTGACCGGATTTACGTGCCCATTTCCTCCCATAGACTTACTGTGTGTACACGTAGGCTATTAAAACTTGCCCGAGTTTTAATTGTTTATTCATGCATAACTTGCCATTGGCAGTGTAACTTTGCAAACTTTTGTATTCTATGGTAATTATTTGTCCATTTGAACACTACTATGTACCTCAGATATCAAAGTTTGACAATTTTTTAATTTGAAGCTCCACAATGTTAGCCTATCACTTGAACTTATTTTCATAATTTCAGAATTAGAGTAGCATGGGCTTCATTTGCCCTGCAGAAGGGCCTTAGCATATGTTCCAGGTAGAAAAGCTT
>JZLH01S0120922.1:6044-23894 GCA_001188425.1 Eucidaris tribuloides
AGATCGACGCCTCTGATACACACAACGTCCATAGAGTTGTAATTTCTCTGGCATGTTAAGAGTTCAAGGTCTGCTATCAATTCCCATTTCAAGCACAGAAATGACAAGAACTACTTTAGAAACATATGGGCTCATTGAGGGCATTGTATAACGTCCCCGCAGTTTAAAAAGCAATCTGAGCTTCATGATCATTCATGTTACTTTCGTCTCTGATAAGGTCTAAGGATGAAGCTCTGAAAAAAATGCAGTTAAAAATGATTATTAAGTGCATTTAAAAAGTGAAAATCGATGAATAAAATGTCCCTTAAGTTATGAATATTGATTTAAGTGAATGACACGGCTGTCATATAGGCATTTGTCAACTCTGATTGACTTTCGAAAATGTACATTCTAGCAAATTATCTGCGTCGTACCACTAAAAATGGGATTATACATCCACTTATTTACATCATTCGGGCTTTCTTCTTTTGAATATCTTCATCATTTTCAACCTTTTCAGCACTAAAGAGCATGATTCCCTGTGCGTGGGACTAAGAAAATTGATGTGACACTAATACTACCTACACGCGAGATCTCAAATCGCAATTTGATAAGCACATAAGAATAGCTTACACGTCGCGTAACCGTAAAAAAAACTCACGAAATTTCGAATTGTCATATTGGCTTAGCAAAACTGAGATAATAATATTATGAAGGCAGCGTGTTTTAGCGCTTGAAAGCGTGATGTTTTCCAACCTGAAATGTGGAATTCACTCTGATCATATTAATTATCGATGACAAATGACGTCATGCTCCGATCTGCATTCGTATATGAATAGACAGTGTTTTCTATAAATTGTTCAGTAGGCTTAGACTATCTAAATTCCTTGCAGAGGAGTCACAGGAAAAGAACACTTAACCGCGGTAGAATATTGTCATGTAAAAACATGTACTTCGAATATTAAGAATGATTATAATTATCACAGAAATGTTATTTGTGGTTAGCTTGAATGTTGTGTGCGGCTAAAAACAAACATCGCCAGTATGGTTCGTAACTTTGAACTTTCACGACAACTCGAAATAGTTGAATTGGTCACACCACGGACAGGAAGTTGTTCAGGTCTGTTCGAAGATTTTGGTGGGTGTTTGTGTATCGAATGTCGATTTCAATTAGCTGAGATAGCTAAATCGGGCCTTCATGATACCTTCGAGGCCTCGAACTGATACATGTGACTCATTGTTATCAAAGACACTATACAGGGTGGCCCAGAAAGAATGCTACGAGTATAATCGCTAATTTCTTCACCATTATTGGCAAAATGTCAGTAATTTTTATTTCGTTGGTTAGAACGTTCTTTTTCCAATAAATAATAAAAATGATACTACAAGATCATTGATTTTGAGTAAGGCGTTTTGATTCTAGACGCATTTTAGGAGGCAATGCAGATTTCCAAATTCGCCATTTTTCTTAACAAGCGCGGTCAAACGTTTCCAGAACGCCTAGATATTGTGGCCATCGCGACTTCCATGGAGCCAGCCCAATACCAGACAACGCGATGACAATGGAGGTGTAGAATAGTGCATCGTCCTTATCCTTTAAATGAAAGCCTGAATGCCCTCGAATAGCCTACGCCCCTTGGCTTCATTTTTTAGACCTTATGAAAGGCCAGTAGTAATGGGGAATCATGTATTAATGAAAATATTGTTATACGATAGCCAAAATAAAAAAAAAACAAAATATTAATTATGGCCTGTGACTGGCCACACCTCTGCTTAAAGGTAAATGACATCATGTGGGTAAGTCTTCAAAAAACTGGACTGAAAGCTACTGCTAGAACAAGTAAACTGATGCGCAAGATTATACCTGTGGAAAATCTTGTAGTCATAACGTTGACTCATTCAGAATAACTAATTGTCTATTGTCCCTCGTTGGAGGCAAACCTTCTGTGTGGCTTTCTTGGAGTCTTATTTTTTATCAATCCGCGGATAAAAATAAATATACAAGTATGTTCATGCTTGATTCTCCTTAAGTAAAACAAATTACAGACAAAATACTTCAGCTGGAGATCCATATCCAGTTATGTATAGTTGGTAATACATTTCAAACTATTTGGTTCTTGAGGCATTTTCAAGTGTTCCAAATGAGTCACTAACCTTTTATAATGCGCGGAGGGGTCAATAAACACCCCTAATTTTTTCAGTAAATGTTTGTTGCTTTCATAATGTTACTAAGTTAGTCATAATATTATATTTCATTTCATTTTAGACCTCGTTGATTTTCTGTTACTATTTCGATATACCTAATCAAGATGCCGTTGAAGTTTCGGGAGGTGTAGTGGATTGTTCTCTACTTGTCACGAATGGAGAAATAATGAGTTCAATCCCGCCACGTACATTTCGTCCTAGCAGGCGATTTATCCACATATGTATTGTTCTGGCACCTAATAGGATAATATTCCAGGGACATTGTGAATACGGTTGAATAATGACAAGGGGACAAGGCCCCCTGGAGAGCAGTGATGTCACTGAAGGAGTCTACCCCTGAGTAAATAAGCCGTATCAGTAGCAAGTAGTAGTAAGAAGTAGTCAGTAGTAGTAGATAGTAAGTAGTAGTAGTAGTAGTAATGTAGTATACGTAGTAGTAGTAGAAAGTAGTAGTAAGTAGTTTTTAGTAGTGAGTAGCTGTGGTAGTAGTAGTAGTAGCAGCAGTAGTAGTAGTAGTAGTATAGTAGTAGTATTTAGTAGTTTTAGTAGTAATCAGTCATGGTAGTGGTGGTAGTAGTAGCAGCAGCAGTAACTACTGTCAGTAGTAGTAGTGTGGTAGTAGTAGTAGTAGCAGCAGCAGTAGTAGTATAGTAGTAGTAGTAGTTTAGTAGTAGTAGTATATAGTAGTAAGTAGTCAGTAGTAGTAATAGTTCATGGTCGTGGTGGTAGTAGTAGCAGCAGCAGTAGTAGTAGTAAGTAGTAGTAGTAGTATAGTAGTAAGTACTAAAAGAGTTCAAATCCCGTATAAGTAGTAGTAATAGTAGTAGTAGTAGTAGTAGTAGTAGTAGTAGTAAGTAGTCATAAGTAGTAGTAGTAGTATTAGTAGTAGTAGATTGTAAGTGGTAGTGGTAGTAGTAGTAGTGAAGTTGTCTTCATTCGTCGTCATCGTTTGTCGTCGTCTTGTTGGTACATAATATAACCTGTTACACACTTGAAAATGTAGCGTCGCTGTAATACGGTCATTTAATAATCAATGAACTTAAGTGTGAGCAAAGATGTTGTATAAATTTCTCTAATTATTTTCATGAAAATGTTCTTGATAATATGAAAGCGTGTGGAAGTAATGTAAGTAATTCCTCAAAGTCGAGCTCGACTGCGATTTAGAGGGAAAAATTCCAGTCAATTAAACGAGCATTTTGCCAAGTTTCTAGATTCAGATTTATTAGGTCGTAGGTTCTCTACATGGAAAATGTTTCCCGTCATATCCGCACTACGCCACCGCGATATTTGTGCGAAACCAATCTGACCTAACGCACCCATCTGCCAATCAAAATTTGACTGAACAGGTGCCATCCACTCTCGATCCGCCCCAGTTTGTTCATCGAGAATCAACATTAGGCGTTTGGTGAATCTGGTTACTATGGCAACAACGCGTCACAGCAGCAAGCCAAGATTTACAGAGTTTGACTAAATCGCGTGTTGACTGAAGAGCTTAAGTTTCCGTGCCACATGAAGTACATTTTCACAAGCAAGGTTGAAATATTTTTATTGTGTCGACGGCCAAGCATACCTTACCTCCAATAAGTAAATCACTCTTCATACTCATTGCATAAGACGAAGGTAATTAAATAAGGAACCTGACAGATAAATTTAGCAAGTTCATTTCCCGTTCATATTTACCTATACATTTTTGTAGGTTGTGACAATATTGATATTCGTTGTTAATGTCGATCATAATAAGGCATGTGAAGTAGTTGTATTGAAATCATGAAGGTGCATATATGTTGAATCAGGATTAAAGCGATGATACAAACTCGAGAAAGGGTAAACAATTCCCATTTTCCTACAAAAATGTTTTTCAAGCCAGAATATAAATATACGTACATAGTCGTGCAACGCGATATGTCGAGAGGCCATACTGCCAGAGTGTATAGCGGAAGCGTCGAGGACAATCGTCAATAAGCAAACGCGTTTTGTGAGCAATGCCAGAATGTTTTTAACAGCAGTGTTCCCATCCTTTGGTAAAGTCAACTCCTCCAAATAAAACTTTGTATATTAAATTGTTATACAAAAATCGTTAGATTTTTATGGTATAAATAAAACTATTCAACCATCGTCAACTAACAATAGTTTGGGTCGCAACTGTGTTAGTCTAAGTTTTAAGACTGTCCTCCTTTTTCACAGCCTAATCTTTAGGCGGTAATATTCACTTTGATCGGTATGGGTCTGGACACTATTATGAACTAGCTTTCGCTCGGGATCGGGGTAAAATAAAAGGAAGCAGGTCGCTCGGCGATTGGGGTAAATTAAAATGAGCAAGTCTATGATTCAGAACTACAGGACTGTAATGTGTTGATATTGCTTTTGCGTAAAATCCGGTCAAGGGTCAAATGAACCAACAAACTAGAACGTAAACGTTTGGAGATAGGTCGGGGTCACTTCCGACCTATTTTCTTCGAATGCTTCACGCAATCTCATATCATCAAGCAAATACTTTTGATAACACCTTTAAGCATGAGTCTGAAAAAAAAAACAGGGCCGCTTGACATTGGACTTATTCATGATGCCACCTTCCTTCAAATTTGAAATGACGGACTGACGAATAAACAAGTATGAGCTTCCTCGTCATCGGTACTCTTTGTTTTCTATTTCGTTTTATAATGACCCTTTCAAAATCGAAGGCAAGTGATTGCTGATTGTTAGCAATGTTTATCGACTGATTGATGATTGATGAGAACCTGAATGGATGGATGGAATGGAACTTGATTGATCGATTAATTGTTGATAAAATGTATTAATATTATAAGACAGAGATAAGATTGATGTTGAGAAAATGGATGGATGGACTAACTGATTTATTGGTTGGATAAATATTGAAAGACAAAAATAGATTAATGATTGATGGATAATTGATTGATTGATTGATTGATTGATTGATTGATTGAATTGATTGATTGATTGATTGATTGATTGATTGATTGAATGGATGATGGATGATAGATTGATAAAAAGTAACTAACTATTAATATAGATAGACAGATAGACTGATTGATTGTTTTGATTATGATAAACGGAGAAAATAAGGGAGAATGTACATGTAATATATTAGGATAAAGATGGATAAATATACAGATAGATAGACAGATAGATAGATAGATAATATAGATTAGATAGATTAGATAAGATATGATAGATGATAGATAGGATAGATAGATAGATTAGATAGGATAGAGTAGATAGATAGTGGATGATATGAATGACGGATATGTAAATAGACGATGCTACAGAAGTTTCAAATGATTGTTTTCATCGTCCGTTTTCGGGCACGACCCATCTAACGACCGAGACACTTTCTGTTAACAGCTTGTCAGTCAACAGCAAGGTATGTTCAGCAAAATAATTTGTGTCCCTGTCGGTTGGTTTTTATCTCTTATTGTATACGTTTCGTCGAAACGTCATCATAAATCTTTGACACTGATTTTATTGCGGCAGATGCGTTAATCTCTAGCAACAGGGAAACATTATCAAATATCGGCGCCCACTTGTTCCTTTTCCCAACCGCAAACATAGAATTTTATAGTCGTAATTACCTATGGTAACGCTTCTAAGTTGGCCACATGTTTAAGCTCTTTGTCGATATACCTGTCGGGCGATATTACCGATTGAACTGTATGCAGCGAATATCGCAAGCGAACCGTTAACTTGGAAGTGAGGAGCCGGAATACTTGGAAATGCTCGGACCGGTACGTTAATTGGAAGCGGCCGGATACGTGGGGAAACGACTGTTTTTTTTACATCCGGGTTACCTGAACCATGGAGGTAGAAGAGACTGAACCGTACCTCTCCAAGAACCTTTTTAGCGCTTAACATGCTGTAAGCATTAGCTGGCATTAAATTGATGAAAAACAGCAACCTACCCGTACTAACGATCAGCATTTGAAGGAAAAAAAAGTGCAGTCTGCATTGCAGGCAATGTTTACATGATGACTGATTAACCCCTGGCTCTTAGCACTGTGATTTACTATACATTAACTCTAGGGAATTAATAAAGAATCTCGGCAGGCCAAGGGTTTAATGTTGATGTTTGGTGGCTTATGAATAAAAGTTTAAATGCTGAAATGTACACATGCACTCGGCTAATGAAATGTCATCAGTTTGACAAACTGATGGACAAATGTTCATTATTGTGTGTTTACATTTTTGGGACGTGCGATGCTTTACTTTAATGTGTAATCACCGGACGCTACAACTCTTTACCGACCGCGGAACATGAAATAGGCGTGATACATCATCCTCCGTTACCGATGGGCAACTGACTGTCTTTTGAAATTCAAATGAAGCATAACGCGACAGTTCATCACATGATTGACGATCTTCTGGCACACACCTGTAGAATTTCGTCGAAGACAAGCTCACAATAGATAACGGAACCCGTGCCATGATAATAAATTGTGAACCTTGACAATAGAATTTCGGTGATAACGACATTAAAACTATATATTCTTTCGATTGCCGTACGTGTGGTCCCTCCGTTCTGAATGAAAAACCACTAATTGCACGTATTAGACAAGCACTCCCAGTGGACAAATTTATTTTGATTTTTGTTCAGAAACCATCAAGTTCGTGTGGCCTGTAGATAGATGGCGCTATTCTATTACGTCATAACGTAATGTACGCTTATTACTAAGAACAAAACGAAAGATTAAATGTCCTTGGGATCTGTTTTTAAAGCAGAGCGTCTCTTTTGGCATGCTTTCTAAATTAAACATTGTGTAAGAATGTTGTTGATATATGGAAGAAATACTATCTAAGACCTTTAGGCAAAATGATTAGAAGAAAGAATACTCCGTTTCAAGTGAAATTTACAGTGACCGTTAGACTTTTATTTGAATTATTGTCTCATAGAGACAAAAATTCCTAGTCATAAGATCATAAACCAAAACGGTCATTGTTTTTGCGCAGTTTTCTAGGTAATTATTGATCCTCAAGATTCAGGGACATTTGCCCCCGCCTTTACCAAATAGCCAAAAGGGCGGAGTGATTTTGCTGTGGCTGCGGAAGGGGATGCGAGTGAATCCCTGCCTTTAAGATGTCCTTCTTCCTCCTTCCCTCCCAATCTCGCGTGACCTGCGAAAGAACGACAGTCTCATGCGTGTCGTCATTTCAGGTTGAGGATAATTCGAATGTGCCTAACATTTCGCAGTGATGTAGTCGAATAAGCAGACTCTGAAGTCCGGTTTTAATAAATAGACTCGGAAACGGCATCGATTCCCAATGTAGGCAATGAGTTCCGGACGAATTCATATGTAAAATGGAGTTGCAAGGTTTATTTAACTGTAGATTCGACTCGGAAAAATTGTGGGCTCGACTCCAACACTTACATTTACGATAAACGGTCGCATCTTGACATTCCACAATGGATTGAGGCGTGCAGTACCTGTTGATTGTTTAAAAGGGAAGAAGGCGCCAGCAACTAACAGGCACAAGTTAAGAATAAAAATGACAATTGTGAGTTTTGTGAAGAATTATGGTACATTGGTGATAAAGACAGCCCAATAAGGGGTACTGTGTGATACTCACGCTCATCAAATCCAGGCCTATAAGATTAGTTAATTGTGTTTTATATTTTACGTCTTTGCAAGTTTTACCCATAGGATAAAACTTTCAGAAACAGCTATAGGGGAGGAAGCTCATCAAATTCAAAATCACTTACCACGGTGGCGGCCTAAACACCACGTCGCGTGGCATTGCAGTTGTCACGCATGGGTCAGCTCCGCCTGCAGTGCACGTGCAATCTGATTGTTGTCAAGAACTTCAAATAATTTTTTTAAACTTATGCCTGTTAGTTGCTGGCGTCTCTTCCTTTAACATGTTTAACTCTTTAACGGGCCATGGAAATTACAGGCTAATGTGGCATTGTATGTATTGGCGTGGTGAATAGTCTGCGACTTTCGGGCATGTTAAGAGATTCCGTTTCCATGAACGAGCATTTCAGATGTAGATATTTCCTCACAGATAAGAGAAAAACGAAATGTGTTGAGAAATGTAACTTGGTAAAATTCAAATATCGATTATCGCTGAGATGTAGGACGCATGATTACGTAAAGTCACAACATTGTGCTGTTAAAAGAGATAACGTTTCCATGGCAACTGATGATGCTAGTCGCCAATTGTCAAGTGTTTGTCTGTTTGATTCACCTCACAGACATGCATACAATGAATATCTCGATACGGTTTTACTGTAACTAACAACGCCGAAGTCAGACCTCAATAAACTTTGTTTTTATTCGTGTCGTTATTTGCCTATACATAGTCGTGTGTATTTGCGCTATCGAATCATGTCTATATCTGCAAAACTAAATACACTATGATTTTTTTTTTTGTGAAAAGTAAAATTCTGGCAAAGTAAAAATCTTATTTCCGATTGGCGTAAGCTCTCATTTTATAGTGTGCAAATAGATGGCATCTGCCTTTTAATCGCAGTAATTGTGAATTGGCCTCAAGAAGCAACATACAAAATGGTTCTAGTAACTAGACCTATATTCGATTACAAATAGATATTCTAATATAATATAGATAGATCGATTTGATATTAAGCCCCCAGTCCATGAAGGCACCGACGCCGATTGACGATAGTCCTGTGCGAAGATAGTGGCTTGGAGTCCGCTCCATGATGGTGTCAAAGTTTCACCTGTAAAAATTGTAACTCTAACGTAAATAAATGAAGGAGCGAAGTGTGAAACCAAATCATTCCGTGATATCATGAAGAATGAATCGATTAGACGCTGACCCTATGGGTCGTTTAAGAACATGAACGATCCGGAATTCTTTGTAAAGTGCGCGCTGTCTGTAGGCGCTAATACGCGGACAAATAAAAACAAAAAATCATCGATATCTTCAATTCCGGAATGCCGGTTTCATTGTTAAATTAAATGGGCGCCGGGAGCCGATGAAGTTAGGACGCTGATTTGGTCTGCGAGGCGACCGTAATGAAGTGTTGGCGATGATGTTGACAGTCACAGCTGCGTTGGAGTGTCAAAAGTTGTCTGTTCGCGATGTTAGTTGACGAAAAATCTTCCGAGAACTTCGTGGAAAGCGAGATCAGGAGTGACTTTCACAAATCTGTTTCATCGTGGCTGCCGGGTGGATGGATTCAAAGACGACAGTTCTTATAGCCTTTGGGGATGCGGAGACTGAATGGTTTGGCGCGGCAGACTGCGGTGAAACGCTAATCATTATTAATCATTTCAAATGCTATGTCTGATGATATCATCTGGGCTAGAATATCGTGAAAGAGCTGGCCAACGTCTTGCTATCAAGAAACATTTGAAATTACAGCAGTAAAACAGAAAAATTACACTGGTGCTGCTGTGTATAGTAATATGGGGCCAAAACGCCTGCGACATCGCACTGTCAATAATTGAGTCTCTTGATCTGCGTTTTAACATTTTGAGACGCAAGTTGTTTTTGCGATCACACACTCCGCACATTTTACATTTGAAAGTAGTTTCATCGAAAATGAGTAAAAGTTTCAGAGCGAGAAAATTTCCAGAGATTTGATAGGTATGTCTAATCTAGAATTGATAGTTGGAGGTGATAAATGGATTAACAAGTGCCCATTTTTTAGGGATGCCGGGTTGTGTTTCTGCAGGTAAAGCGGTTAATGTTATCCATCTGGGCTAATACTAAGTCTAACACACAAGATGGAAGAAATTTAACGGTTTGGAAATCTGAGAAAAGGAGACCCCATTTTCATTGGTATCGGGTTTGAAATATAAGTTCCATGGCAATTCATTATTACAGCATGTGTTGAAATTAAATTGTTGGCTGGGTGTGAATTGATGGATGGATATACGAAATCATTGTATTTTTCAACAGATGTTTGGTTTGAATATCGTTGACACCAATTTGTAGTCCTTTGAGGGCAATGTAAAATGATGTGTCGTTATCCTTGTTCGTGAGTGGGATCTACAATAGTAGTCTACGTACACAGACCGCAATTTTTGTTGCTTTCTTAACCTCCATCCTTATCCTCACAAAGAGGGATGCATGCACACTGTGAGTGGCAGTCTCGCAGCATGGAAGTAAAAGAGAGATTTCAGACTATCACTCGTCGTCTTTGCTTCCAGACTAAAACTGTAGTACTAAATGTAGATGATACTCAATGTATACAACTAGCTAAGTCTGGCTTCCAGACATTTAAGAAAAACTACTATCTTCGGTGAACTGCCCTGATTAAGACTAAGTCATTGATGCATCAGGCAGAGTGATGTATCTGGCCGTAAGTCGGAGAGTGATGTACTCTGAAGGTAGAAAAAATTGCATGGCTCTGGAAACCGAGACTAACACTTGTCGGCCAAATAGGCTCACGCGATTCGCGCTAGAATCGAATGAGAGACAGTGAAATCACTTGACTTGGCTGGATTTATTGACAGATAGAGAGGATGATGATCGGAATGAGGGAGGTGAAAGTGGGAGTAGTGCGCGACAGATCGGGAGATTGGTTAGAAAACGGTGACTCTAAATAATATTCCATATCCCTACATAGAAAATGTTAGCCAATTTACTAATGTTTGCATTAATCCCTTTCGTGAAATGGACTTAACTCCTTTTGATTCAAGCTATTATATAACACAATGCGATTAAAGAATGCCGGCATCTAGTCGGGTGAAATTCGATTACCGAACGGTAGACTACTTGATTTCGATCATTCATATTTGCTGAGCAACCTTGACAACAATATAGTAACATATTAAACGAGAATGGATAATCCGCATCGGGCTGTAATCGATACCAAGTCTACACGTTAAATCGATATCCAAATCTGTCATATTTATTCTGTATTATTAGACGCGCCGTCGTGTGTTTGGCCGGCGTAGCCGTGATATGAAATCAGCTCGTGGCGTAAAATTCTACGATCAAAACGGCCTTCGATGACCTGGTTAACTTTCGTATAAATTCGGAAAGAAAATGGATGTTTGTCGTAGCGATAAGTCATAGTAGAGCGGAATAAGCAGCCCAAATCAGGAAGAATTGTGCAAAATTTGACATAAAAGCATGTAAAATTTCACCAGTGTTAGTAATGCCATACAGCTTTTATTTAAAGATCGGAGTAAAGTCAAGATTTGACCAGTTGATGACCTCCTAGAGTCAATGAACGCTTAAATTAAAGCAAATTTTGAGGTTTGGCGTTCATTTTGGTAACAATAAAGCGTGGTTGTAGATGTACTTAAACATGCATTTTTTTGTTACAATGGAGTTGCCACTCTGGCATTCCAAAAGAGCATGGGTAAATTATTAACAGGGCTTTCACCTTTGACCTTGAATGATTGTGAAAGGTCAGTGACCTCAAAATGTCCAAAAGTATTGATTGTGGCGTCATTGTTAATGATATAAATATGGTTATGATGCGGCTAAAACAAGGACATCTTATTTACATCACAGTGGAAGGTCCTTCATATTTACAGATCAATATTGATTATCGAAACGGGTTTTCTTTTGACCTCTGTGGAGTGTGGAAAGGTCAATGACCTCAAAAATATCAGAATATTGACATTTGGCAATCATTGGTTAAATGATAAACGTGATTATGATGTACATGCATTAGGCAAAGCATATGTCTACAATTGAAATTGTTTTCAATATTCCACTGAACGTTGAATTAATAATAGGATTCTAACCGTTGACCTCTGATACCCTGTAAAAGGTCAATGACGCTCAAGAAAATCTGAATATTGATATTTTGCATCATTGGTAATTATTGAATTGATATGATGTACATGCTTTTAAGCATGCATTGCTGTCAACAATGGAATTTGCTTTTATATTCCTCTGAGCATTGATAATTGGAAACTGGCTTTCTGCCTTGACCTCTGATGAACCGTGAAAGGTCAATGACCTCAAAATTTTATAGTTTTGATATTAATGGATCGTTCATGGCAACTATATATGACATGCATTTAGCTAAACCAAAAATAAGTGTCTACTGTTTTCCGCACAGAGCATTGTCAAATTATGCTTAGGTATCGAACTTGACAGTAATAGGCCAATGACCTTAAACATCAATATATTGATTTGGAATTAATTTGTGTCATGAAATAAACGTTAATAATTGTAAAAAATCATGCATTGTTTATAATTAAGTACGATGAATCCATGTCTGGACATCCCGCAAGGTTGAGGTTGAAGCTGGAGATACCACTACTATAGTATACTAGTATTGTTCATCAATCAACGCTTGAAGGTAAGGAAGTCTACATTTGCCAACCCTCACCACAAACAGAAAAACATTAATTCCGCTACTTATAAAGCATTTTGCCTGTGAAATCTGAAGATCAGAAAATACACGAATTTTGAAAAAAAATATGCAATAAACAATAATTGGCAGACTAAGGAACACTGTTTCAAATCTCAATTGGTACAGTGTATATCAGGCTGATTACACAGTACTTATGTAATATCAGATGGTTGTGCTTGGCATGTGTCCAGGTGTGCTGAAAGGAATGCAAGGTCACTACATTGTACGTGTACCGAAGGAGCTTAATGCCATGAAGGTAATAAGAGAACATGCATGCAAGCTAATAAAAATAGTCTACACTGACTAGAGAATCTTATGTCACTAGAGACAAAAAATCACAATCAAGTTTAAACATTTGCTATAATTCCACTAAAAACTGCATTCTAAGTCCTTGCGCTTTGCTGAAGGTTTCTTAAATAGGATGTTCTTCATAACACCAGTGTATTTCTCAATGTTGAGTGTAGCCTTGCAAAAGACACAACCCGGCCGTAAATGTACAGTATCATTGCATCTTAACAATTCTCCGAACATGCACATAGGGCAATGCATCTGGCAGCAGCCAGGACACCTTCCTTCCTGCGCTGTAGTGAATCATTCGATTTTGATGCTTCGCAGCAGGATTGTCATAAAAAAAGCTGGCCACCAAAGAGCCAGGTTTCCTTGGTCCCAGCCCAGTCATGATGTGCTAGGTTGGATCTAGTGATCAGGACCAGATCGAGTCTGGTTCCAGCATTAGGCCCTGCAACATGCACGCTTGAACTGTTCTGCCGGTAGTGCAGGCCTGGTTGGGGAAAATGTTCCATACGTCGTTAGAATTTTGTGTGAAGAGCTGCGTAATTCCTGCTAATCATTCACCTTCCATAGATGTACTGTAGTCCATACATCAGCACAACAGCAGTGACAATTGACTCTTCACTGACATCATTTGGCTATACGTAAGAGTTCTTCGAAAGGCATATGTCACCTCTGGGAATACTTTACATATCTCCAAAGCAGTATTCTGGCAGCTGGCTGGGAGATATGGAAAGTATTTCCAAGTGAACAGATGCTTTTGAAGACTTTGGCGTATGCAAAGTGGTGCCAGTGACGAGTCAACGTCAATGTCACTGCTGAGGCACCCTGGCAAGCACGCCTGTGAGGCCATGAAAGATGGAGAGAGTAGTACCGAAAACGGATCCAGTACCAAGGACTATCCAATGCTCATCAGGACAATAATGTTGATGAAAGCAGCTACAGCAGTGACCAGAAAATCAGTATCCACAGTGCGTATGGCCACCATTCTTGATACGCCTTCTGGCACCACAATCTCCACAAGAAGTATGCCATGTGTTTGTCTGCTCCTTCGCGTGAAAACATGGGGGTAAGACGAGTCAACGTCTGACACGGCAGAAGAGCAGAGGAACCCCCAGTTCTACATATTGCATACATTTCCTTGTCATCAGCGATTGGAAGAACATTATTTGTATCTAGTGAGAGTAAACTGAAAGAATTCTACTTCATGCCAAAGAAACAAAGGGATTTCTTTACGTAGATACTAGAAAGCAAAACTAAACAACATCTATCCAGGATCAAAATGGTGGCCATACACCACTGTATAGTATTGATGTTGTGGCGTGCGGATGGTAGCTTCTTTCAGAGTACATAAAACCTGATGAAGTTTGGGAATAGCATATTGGTACTGATCCAGCTTTCATGCTGCGTGAACTGGTTGGGTGCCACCGAAACGCCAAGACAGGACGTACCTACGTCCGCTCCCCTTCTTTCCATGCCCTCACAGGGTGTGACACTGTCTCAATCTTTCGCTGGTAGAGGGAAGAATAACTGGCTGGGAAAATATGGAAAATGTTCCCAGCGGTGACAGATGACTTTGAAAACTCCTTACGTTATGCCCAATATATCAGTAAAGAGTCAATATCCTTCTCGAGCAATTTTTGTGTTGATGTATGACCGTATCCAATTACACAAGTAAACGATGCCAGGAAAGCAGCTCTTTCGCAGCAGAAGTCTAGGACTTCTATGTAAACATTACTCCAAATTGCCGGCTGCTTTATCTTTCAGCAGCACATCAAGCGTGCATGTCTGCAGGCCAATTGCTAGAACCACCACTCTGGTGTGGTTTCTTCTATCACGCTAGTCAGCCTGACCTGGGGGTTGGAAACAGGGAAACTTTTGGTGGCAGCCTCTATGGATAACCCTACCAGAGGCAATCAAAATCTTGTCACGAACTATCAGCTGCAAGCTGGAACATTGGATGTACTGGCCTCTGCAAAGTGCGCCAGCCTGTCACCCAAGTGTTCTCAATTTGATCATGTTTGGGAGACTGTTAAGATGCAGATCAAGAAACCTTTACATTTAGGCGCACAATACACATAATGCGACATGTTGTTATATTCAATTGTCATGTAACTCTTTACGTGTCTGCAGGTCACCGACCATCAAATCTTTGATCTATTAGCGTACAGATTTTATTAAAGATATCGATTGGATAATGTGCATGCAGATTAATCTTACAACACAGATTTGTGGGCAAATTTCAATTAATAATTTGAGGTCACGCTGACATCAACGTGAAGCCCTTGTTTTTTTCTGAAGTCATATACCTCGCACAGACCACCTTTACTATGAACTGAATGTTCTGTGGAAATAATGTTTTGAATCTTTAATTTTGAAAAATCATGATTCAACAATATTAACAGTTTTACCATTGAGCCAATCGAAACCAAAAATGTCAATCATCCTTGATTATTTTAAGGTCATTGACCTCTCATGTGTCATAGCAAAAATCTAAGGATATTCAGACCAATGATCTGTAGAAACAGAGAACATTTTAATGTAATATAAATGAAATGGTCATATATTGATAAATAGTTGACCATGAAACATCACCATCTAATATCAAATAATATAAACATTTTGAGTCATATGACCTTTCACAATAATCAGAGATTCAGAGGCAGAAGCCAGTTTCATAATTATCAACAGCGCTCAAGTGCAATATGAAGATAATTCATTGTTGACGGACAAATGCATGCTAAAGCAATGTACATCATAATCAATTCAATCATTAATAACTCAAATGACGCCAATATCAATATTACTGATATTCTAGAGTCATATGACCTTTCAAGGTTATAGAAATCAACGGTAGAATCGCTATTAATAATCAAGTAATGTCTGTGAATATGAAAACAATTCCATATGTAGGCACAGATGCTTGCTTAAATGTAAGTACATCATAATCGACGTCTATCATTACACAATGAATGCCAAATATCCAAATATCTGATATTTTGAGGTCATTGACTTTTCACACTCCACAAGAGGTCACAAAGGCAAAAACCTTTTAATGATCAACATTGATCCGTGGAATATGAAGACAATTCCTCCGGACACAAACTTGGTGTTTTAGCGATCATAACCATAATTATCAAATTAACACGATGAGCGCCAAATCAATATTTTGACCATTTTGAGGTCATTGACCCTTTCACAAACTCATCATAGTCAAAGGTAAGCCTCTTAATAATTACCAATGCTTAATTACCAATGCTCTCATGGAATGCCAGGGCAACTCCATTGTAACAAAAAGTGCATGTTTAGTGCATCACAACCAAGTTTTTATTTTATTACAAAAATGACGCCAAACTTCAAAATTTGCAAATAATTTAAGGTCATTGACCTCGTAGAGTCATCAGAGGTCAACTAATCTGACTTACCTCCCGATCTAAAATAAAGTTTTTCTTATGCATGTGCTAACAACTGGTGAAAGTTTCATGCTTTAGTCAAATTTTGCGATCAATTGGTCTGCTTATCCTCTACTAAGTAAGAGCGATAACACCAAAATCAGGCAGAATTTGTGGGCAAAATTTGACTAAAGCATGAAACTTTCACCAGTTGTTAGTATCATCCATAGCTTTATTTAAGATCGGGAGTAAAGTCAGATTGCCTTTGATGACCTCTAAGCGTCAATGACCTTAAAATTAACAAAATTTGAGTTTGGCGTCATTTTGTGTAACAATAAACGTGGTTGTGATGTACTTAACATGCCATTTTTGTTACAATGGAATTGCCTTGTCAATTCCAAAGAGGCATGGTAATTATTAACAGGCTTTCACCTTGACCTTTGAGTGATTGTAAAGGTCAGTGACCTCAATAAATGTAAAATTATTGATCTGGCGTTCATTGTTAATCGATAAATATGGTTATGATGACCTAAAACAACTTATTTACATCACAGTGGAATTGTCTCATATTTCACAGATCTATATTGATTATCGAAGGGTTTTCTTATTGACCTCTGTGGAGTGTGAAAGGTCAGAATGACCTCAAAATAATCAAGGAATATTGACATTTGGCATCATTGGTTAATGATAAACGTGATTATGATGTACAATTGCATATAGGCAAGCATATGTGGCTACAAATGAAATGTTTTCCATATTCCATGAAGCGTTGATTAATAATAGATTCTACGGCGTGTGACGACTCTTTGATACCCTTAAAAGGTCAATGACCTCAGAAAATCGAAATTGATAATTTTGCATCAAATTTGGTTAATTATTGAATTGATTAATGATGTACATGCTTTAAGCATTGCATTTGTGTCAACATGGAATTATCTTTATATTTCTCTGAAGCATTGATAATTGTTGAAAACCTGGCTTCTGCCTTTTTGACCTCTGATGACCGTGAAAGTCAATGACCTCAAAATTTTATAGTTTGATATTAGATGGATCGTTCATGGTCCAACTATATATGACCTATGCAATTTATGCTAAAAATAAGTGTCTACTGTTTCCACAGAGGCATTGGTCCAATATGCTTAGAAGTATCGAACTATGACAGTAAATAGCCAATGACCTTAAATACATCAAAAAATATTGATTGGTTGAGATAAATTGTTAGTCAATGAATAAACCGTTAAAATATTGTAAAAATATGCATTTGTTTATAATTAGTCGCATGAATCCAATGTCTGGACATCCCGCAAGGTTGAGGTTTGAAGCTGGAGATACCAACTTACTATAGTATACTAGTATTGTTCATATCAACGCTTGAAGGTAGGAAGTCTTGACATTTGCAACCTCCACAACAGAAAAACATTAATTCCCTACTTAATAAGCATTTGCCTGTGAAATGCTGAAGATCAGAAATTTACAACGAATATTTGGAAAATTACTGGCAATAAACAATAATTGGACAACTAGGCAACTGTTTTCAAAATCTACTTGGTAACACTGTATATTCAGGCTGATAACAGTTACTTAATGTAATATCAAATGTTGTGCTGGCATAGTGTCAGGTGCTGAAGAGAGGAATGCCAAGGTCATCTACATTGTAACGTGTACCAAGTGAGTTAATCGCCGCAT
>JZLH01S0120922.1:26184-40148 GCA_001188425.1 Eucidaris tribuloides
TAAGACGTAATCAGTAGAAGTAGTAGTAGAGGTAGTAGTAGTAGTAGTAGTAGTAGTAGTAGTAGTAGTAGTAGTAGTAGTAGTAGTAGTAGTAGAAGTAGTAGTAGTAGTTTAGTAGTAGTAGTGGTGGTAGTAGTAGTAGTAGCAGCAGTAGTAGTAGTAGTAGTAGTAGTAGTAGTAGTAGTAGTTTAGTAGTAATAGTCATGGTAGTGGTGGTAGTAGTAGCAGCAGCAGTACTACTAGTAGTAGTAGTAGTGGTGGTAGTAGTAGTAGTAGCAGCAGCAGTAGTAGTAGTAGTAGTAGTAGTAGTAGTAGTAGTAGTATATAGTAGTAGTAGTAGTAGTAGTAATAGTCATGGTAGTGGTGGTAGTAGTAGCAGCAGCAGTAGTAGTAGTAGTAGTAGTAGTAGTATAGTAGTAGTACTAAAATGAGTTCAAATCCCGTATAGTAGTAGTAGTAGTAGTAGTAGTAGTAGTAGTAGTAGTAGTAGTAGTAGTAGTAGTAGTAGTAGTAGTAGTAGTAGTAGTAGATGTAGTAGTAGTAGTAGTAGTAGTAGTAGTAGTAGTAGTAGTAGTAGTAGTAGTAGTAGTAGATTAGTGGTAGTGGTAGTAGTAGTAGTTGAAGTTGTCTTCATCGTCGTCATCGTTGTCGTCGTCGTTGTTGTATAATATACCTGTTACACACTTGAAAATGTACGTCGCTGTATACGGTCATTTATAATCATGACTTAAGTGTGAGCAAAGATGTTTGTATAAATTTCTCTAATTATTTTTTCATGAAAATGTTTTGATATATGAAAGCGTGTGAAGTATGTAAGTATTCCTTTCAAAGTCGAGCTCCTGCGATTTAGAGGGAAAATATTCCAGTCAATTAAACGAGCATTTTGCCAAGTTTCTGATTCAGATTTATTAGGTCGTAGGTTCCTACATGAAAATGTTTTCCCGTCATATTCCCACTACGCCCCGCATATTTGCGACCAATCTGACCCTAACCACCCATCTGCCAATCAAATTTGACTGACAGGTGCCAGTCACTCTCGATCCCCCCATTTGTCATCGAGAATCAACATTAGCGGTTTGGTGGAATTGGTTACTATGGCAACGCACAAGCCAAGATTTACGAGTTGACAATCGTGTTGACTGAAGAGCTTAAGTTTCCGTTGCCACATGAAGTACATTTTTTACAGCAAGGTTAATATTTTTTATTGTGTCGACGCCAAGCATACCTTACTCCAATAAGTAAATCACTCTTCAACTCATTGCATAAGACGAAGGGTAAATGCTTAATAAGGAACGACAGATAATTTACAAGTTCATTTCCGTTCATATTTACCTATACATTTTGTAGGTTGTGATCAATATTGATATTCGTTGTTAATGTCGATCATAATAAGGACATGGTGAAGTAGTTGTATTGAAATCATGAAGGGCATTATGTTGATGGATTAAACGATGATACAAACACTCGAGAAGGGTAAACAATTCCCATTTCCTCAAAAATGTTTTCAAGCAGAATATAAATAATCGTACATAGTCGTGCACGCGATATGTCGAGAGCCATACTGCCGAGTGTATACGGAAGCGTCGAAGGACAATCGTCAATAACAAACCGTTTTGTGAGCAACCAGAATTGTTTTTAACACAGTGTTCCCATCCTTTGGTAAAGTCAACTCCTCCAAATAACTTTGTATATTAATTGTTATACAAAAATCGTTAGATTTATGGGTATAAATAAAACTATTCAACCATCGTACTAACAATAGTTTTGGTCGCAACTGTGTTAGTCTAAGTTTTAGACTGTCCTCCCTTTTTTCACCCTAATCTTTAGGCGGTATAGTCACTTTGACTCGGTATGGGTCTGGACACTATAGACTAGCTTTTCGCTCGGGATCGGGGTAAATAAAAGAGCAGGTCGCTCGGGATTGGGGTAAATTAAAGAGCAGTCTATGATTCAGACTACAACTGTATGTGTGATATTGCTTTTGTAAATCCGGTCAGGTCAAATGAACCAACAACACGTAAACTGTTTTGAGATAGGTCGGGGTCACTTCGACCTATTTTCTTCGGAATGCTTCACTGCAATCTCATATCACAAGCATCTACTTTGATAACCCTTTAAGCATGAGCTGAAAAAAAAACAGCCCTTGACATTGACTTATTCATGATCCACCTTCTTCAAATTTGAAATGACGGACCTGACGAATAAACAATATGAGCTCCTCTCTCGGGGTCCTCTTTGTTTTCTATTTCGTTTATATGACCCTTTCAAAATCGAAGGCAGGTTGATTGCTGATTGTTAGGCAAATGTATCGACTGATTGATTGATTGAGAGACTGATGGATGGATGGATGGATTGATTGATCGATTATTGATTGATAAAATGTATTAATATTAAAAGACAGAGATAGATTGATGATTGATGAATGGATGGATGGACTAACTGATTTATTGGTTGATAAATATTGAAAGACAAAAATAGATTAATGATTGATGGATTAATTGATTGATTGATTGATTGATTGATTGATTGATTGATTGATTGATTGATTGATTGATTGATTGATTGATTGATGGATGGATGGATGATAGATTGATAAAATGTACTAACATTAATATAGATAGACAGATAGACTGATTGATTGTTTGATTTATTGATAACGGAGATAAGGGAGAATGTACATGTATATATTAGATAAAGATGGATAAATATACAGATAGATAGACAGATAGATAGATAGATATATAGATAGATAGATAGATAGATAGATAGATAGATAGATAGATAGATAGATAGATAGATAGATAGATAGATAGATAGGTGGATGATAGAATGACGGATATGTAAATAGACGGATCTACAGAAGTTTCAATGATTGTTTCATCTCCGTTTTCGGGCACCCCATCTACCCGAACACTTTCTGTTAACAGCTTGTCAGTCAACAGCAGAGGTATGTCAGCAAAATAATTTGTGTCTGTCGTTGGTTTTATCTCTTATGTATACGTTTCGTCGAAACGTCATCATAAATCTTTGACACTGTTTATTGCGGCAATGCGTTATCTCTAGCACAGGAAACATATCAAAATAATCGGCCCACTTGTCCTTTTCCCAACCGCAAACTAGGAATTTATAGTCGTAATTACCATGGTAACGCTTCTAAGTTTGGCCACATTTTTAACTCTTTGTCGATTACCTGGTCGGGCATTTACCGATTGAACTGTACAGCGGATATTCGCAAGCGAACCGTTACTTGGAAGTAACCGGATACTTGGAAGTGCTCGGACCGGATACTTAATTGGAAGCGGCCGGATAGTGGGAAACGACTGTTTTTTTTACATCCGAGGGTTACCTGAACCATGGAGGTAGAAGAGACTGAACCTACCTCTCAGAACCTTTTTTGCGCTTAACATGGCTGTAATGCATTACTGGCATTAAATTGATGAAAACAGCACCTACCCGTACTACGCACATTTGAAGGGAAAAAAAAGTGCAGTCTGCCATTGCAGGCAATGTTTACATGATGAACTTTGATTAACCCGCTGGCTCTTAGCACTGGATTTACTATACATTAACTCTATGGGAATTAAAGAATCTCGGAGGCCAAGGGTTAATGTTGATGTTTGGTGGTTAGATAAAAGTTTATGCTGAAATGTACACATGCACTCGGCTATGAAAATGTCATCAGTTTGACAAACTGATGACAATGTTCATTTTGTTGTTACATTTTGGACTGCATCTTTACTTTAATGTGTAATCACGGACGCTACAACTCTTTACCACCGCGGACATGATAGCGTGATACATCATCCCGTTACCATGGCAACTGACTGTCTTTGAAATTCAAATGAAGATAACGCGACAGTTCCACACATGATTGACATCTTCTGCCACACACCTTGTAGATTTCGTCAGACAAGCCTGCCACAATAGATACGGAACCCGTGCCATGATAATAAATTGTGAACCTGACATAGATTTCGGTGATAACGACATTAAACTATAATTCTTTCGATTGCCGTACGTGTGGTCCCTCCGTTCGAATGAAAAACCACAATCACGTATTAGACAAGCATTCCAGTGACAAATTTATTTTGATTTTTGTTCAGAACCATCAGTTCGTGTGGCTGTAGATAGATGGCGCTATTCTAACTCAACGTAATGTACTTGCTTATTACTAGAACAAAACAAGATTAAATGTCCTTGGGATCTTGGTTTTTAAAGGCAGAGCGTCTCTTTTGCATGCTTCTAATTAACATTGTGTAAATGTTGTGATATATGGAAGGAAATACTATCTAAGAACCTTTAGCAAAATATAGAAGAAAGAATACTCCGTTTCAGTGAAATTACAGTGACCGTTAGACTTTTATTTGAATTATTGTCTCATAGAGACAAAAATTCCTGTCATAGATCATAACAAAAACGGTCATTGTTTTTTGCGCATTTTTCTAGGTAATTATTGATCCTCAGATTTCAGGGACATGCCCTTTACCAATAGCCAAAGGGCGTGAGTGATTTTGCTGTGCTGCGGAAGGGATGCGAGTGAGATTCCCTGCCTTTAAATGTCCTCTTCTCCCTTCCCTCCCAATCTCGGTGACTGAAGAACGACAGTCTCATGCAGTGTCGTCAATTTCAGGTTGGGATAATCGAAATTGCCTAACATTTCGCAGTGTTGTAGTCGAATCCAGACTCGAGTCCGGTTTTAATAATAGACTCGGAATCGGCATCGATTCCCAATGTAGCATCGAGTTCCCGGACGAATTCATATGTAAAATGAGTGGCAAGGTTTTATTTAACTGTAGATTCGGACTCGAAAATTGTGGGCTCGACTCCAACACTTACATTTCGATAACGGTCCTCTTGACATCCACAATGGATTGAGCGTGCAGACCTGTTGATTGTTTTAAAGGGAGAAGGCGCCAGCAACTAACAGGCACAAGTTAAGAATAAAAATGACATTGTGAGTTTTGTGAGAATTATGGTACATGGTGATAAAGACAGCCCAAATAAGGGGTACTGTGTGATACTCACGCTCATCAAGGCCTATAAATTAGTTAATTTGTGTTTATTTTACGTCTTTGCAAGTTTTACCCTAGGATAAAACTTGCAGAAACAGCTATAGGGGGAGGAGCTCATCAATTCAAACACTTACCACGGTGCGGCTAACACACGTCGCGTGGCATTGCATTGGTCACGCATGGTCAGCTCCCTGCAGTGCACGTGCAATCTGATTGGTTGTCAAGAACTCAAATATTTTTTAAACTTATGCCTGTTAGTTGCTGGCGTCTTCTTCCTTTAACATGTTTAACTCTTAACGGGCCATGGAAATTACAGCTCTGTGGGCATTGTATGTATTGCGTGGTGAATGTCTGCGACTTCGGCATGTTAAGAGATTCCGTTTCCATGACGAGCATTTCAGATGTAGATATTTCCTCAACAGATAAGAGAAAACGAAATGTGTTGAGATGTAACTTGGTAAAATTCAATATGATTATCGCTGAGATGTAGGACGGCATTGAGTTACGTAAAGTCACAACATTGTGCTGTAAAGAGATAACGTTGCCATGGCAACTGATGATGCTAGTCGCCATTGTCAAGTGTTTGTCTGTTTGATTCACTCACGACATCATACAATGATATCTCGATAGGTTTTACTGTAACCAACAACGCCGAGTCTACCTCATAAACTTTGTTTTATTCGTGTCGTTTTCTATACATAGTCGTGTGTTTTGCGCTATCGAATCATGTCTAATCTGCAAAACTAAATACACTATGATTTTTTTTTTTGTGAAAATAAAATTCTGCAAAGTAAATCTATTTCGATTGCGTAAGCTCTCATTTTTAGTGTGCGAAATAGATGCACTGCCTTTAATCCAGTAATTGTGAATTGCCTTCAGAAGCAACATACAAAATGGTTCTAGGTACTAGACTATCATTCGATTACCATAGATATTCCTAATATAATATTAGATAGTCGATTTGATATTAGCCCCCAGTCCATGAAGGCGACCGACGCCCGATTGACGATAGTCCTGTGGCGAAGATAGTGGCTGAGAGTCCCGGCTCCATTGGGTGTCAAGTTTCACCTGTAAAAATTGTAACTCTACGAAATAATGAAGGACGAAGTGTGAAACCAAATCATTCCTGATATCATGAAGATGAATCGATTAGACGCTGACCCTATGGGCGTTTAAGAACACGATCGATTCTTGTAAGTGCGCGCTGTCTGTAGCGCTAATACGCGGACAAATAAAAACAAAAATCATCGATATCTTCAATCTCCGGGAATGCCGGTTTCATTGGTTAATTAAATGCGCCGGAGCCGTGAAGTTAGACGCTGATTTGTCTGCGAGGCGACGTAATGAAGTGTTGCCGATGATGTTACAGTCACAGCTCGTTGGAGGTGTCAAAAGTTGTCTGTTCGCGAATGTTAGTTGACGAAAAATTCTCCGAGACTTCGTGGAAGCGAGATCAGGAGTGACTTTCTACAAATCTGTTTCATCGTGGCTGCCGGGTTGGATGGATTCAAAAGACGACAGTTTCTTATACTTTGGGGATCGGAGACTGATGGTTTGGCGCGCAGACTGCGGTGAAACGGCTAATCATTATTATCATTTCAAATGCTTGTCTGATGATATCATCTGGGCTCAGAATATCTGAGAGCTGGCAACGTCTTGCTTCAAGAAACATTTGAAAATTACAGCAGTAAAACAGAAAATTACACTGGTGCTGCTGTGTATAGTAATATGGGGCAAACGCCTCGACATCGCACTGTCATAATTGAGCTCTTGATCTGCGTTTTTAACATTTTGAGACCAGTTGTTTTTGGCGATCAACACACCGCACATTTTACATTTTGAGTAGTTTCTCGAAAATGGAAAAGTTTCAGAGCGAGAAATTTCCAGAGATTTGATAGGTATGTCTATCTATAATTGATAGTTGGGTGATAAATGGATAACAATGCCCATTTTTTAGGGATCCGGGTTGTGTTTCTGCAGTAAAGCGGTTATGTTATCCATCTGGGCTATACGAGTCTAACACACAAGATGGAAGAATTAACGGTTGGAATCTGAGAAAGGAGACCCATTTTCATTGGTATCGGGTTTGAAATATAAGTTCCATGGCAATTCATTATTCAGCATGTGTTGAATAATTTTTGGCTGGGTGGTGAATTGATGGATGGATATACGAATCTTGATTCAACAGTGTTTGGGTTGAATATCGTTGACACCATGTAGTCTTGAGGGCAATGTATGATGTGTCGTTATCCTTGTTCGTGAGTGGATCTACATGTAGTCTACGTACACAGACCATTTTTGTTGCTTTTCTTACCTCCACTCCTTATCCTCACAAAGAGGGATGCATGCACACTGTGAGTGCAGTCTCCAGCATGGAAGTAGAAAGAGAGATTTTCAGACTATCACTTCGTCTTTGCTTCCAGACTAAAACTTAGACTAAATGTAGATGATACTCAATGTATACAACTAGCTAGTCTGGCTTCCAGACATTAAGAAAACTACTATCTTCGGTGAACTGCCTTGATTAAGACTAGAGTCTTGATGCATCAGGCAGAGTGATGTATTCTGGCCGTAAGTCGGAGAGTGAGTGTACTCTGAAGGTAGAAAAAATTGCATGGTCTGGAACCGAGACTAACAACTTGTCGGCCAAATAGGCTCCGCGATTCCGCTAGAATCGAATGAGAGACAGTGAAATCACTTGACTTGGCTGGATTTATTGACAGATAGAGAGGATGATGATCGGATGAGGGAGGTGAAAGTGGGAGAGCGCGACAGATCGGGAGATGGTTAGAAACGGTGACTCTATAATATTCCATATCCCTACATAGAATGTTAGCCAATTTACTAATGTTGATAACTCCCTTTCGTGGAAAATGGACTTAACTCCTTTTGGATTCAAGCTATTATATGAACGACAAATGCGATTAAAGAAATCCGGCATCTAGTCGGGTGAAATTCGATACCACGGTAGATATTTGATTATCGATCATTCATATTTGCTGAGCAACCTTTGACAACATATAGTAAAACATATTAAACGAGAATGGATAATCGCATCGGGCTGTAATCGATACCAGTCTCACGTTAAATCGATATCAATCTTGTCATATTTATCTGTTTATTAGACGCGTCGTGTGTTTGCGGCGTAGCCGTGGATATGAATCAGCTCGTGGCGTAAAATTCTACGATCAAAGCCTTCGATCCTGGTAACTTCGTATAATTCGGAAAGAAAATGGATGTTTGTCGTAGCGATAAGTCATAGTAGAGCGGAATAAGCAGCCCAAATCAGGAAGAATTGTGCAAAATTTGACATAAAAGCATGTAAAATTTCACCAGTGTTAGTAATGCCATACAGCTTTTATTTAAAGATCGGAGTAAAGTCAAGATTTGACCAGTTGATGACCTCCTAGAGTCAATGAACGCTTAAATTAAAGCAAATTTTGAGGTTTGGCGTTCATTTTGGTAACAATAAAGCGTGGTTGTAGATGTACTTAAACATGCATTTTTTTGTTACAATGGAGTTGCCACTCTGGCATTCCAAAAGAGCATGGGTAAATTATTAACAGGGCTTTCACCTTTGACCTTGAATGATTGTGAAAGGTCAGTGACCTCAAAATGTCCAAAAGTATTGATTGTGGCGTCATTGTTAATGATATAAATATGGTTATGATGCGGCTAAAACAAGGACATCTTATTTACATCACAGTGGAAGGTCCTTCATATTTACAGATCAATATTGATTATCGAAACGGGTTTTCTTTTGACCTCTGTGGAGTGTGGAAAGGTCAATGACCTCAAAAATATCAGAATATTGACATTTGGCAATCATTGGTTAAATGATAAACGTGATTATGATGTACATGCATTAGGCAAAGCATATGTCTACAATTGAAATTGTTTTCAATATTCCACTGAACGTTGAATTAATAATAGGATTCTAACCGTTGACCTCTGATACCCTGTAAAAGGTCAATGACGCTCAAGAAAATCTGAATATTGATATTTTGCATCATTGGTAATTATTGAATTGATATGATGTACATGCTTTTAAGCATGCATTGCTGTCAACAATGGAATTTGCTTTTATATTCCTCTGAGCATTGATAATTGGAAACTGGCTTTCTGCCTTTGACCTCTGATGACCGTGAAAGGTCAATGACCTCAAAATTTTATAGTTTTGATATTAGATGGATCGTTCATGGTCAACTATATATGACCATGCATTTATGCTACAAAATAAGTGTCTACTGTTTCCACAGAGCATTGGTCAATATGCTTAGGTATCGAACTATGACAGTAATAGGCCAATGACCTTAAAACATCAAAATATTGATTTTGAGATTAATTTGTGTCATGATAAACTGTTAATATTGTAAAAATCATGCATTTGTTATAATTAGTCGATGAATCCATGTCTGGACATCCCGCAAGGTTGAGGTTGAGCTGGAGATACCACTACTATAGTATACTAGTATTGTTCATATCAACGCTTGAAGGTAGGAAGTCTCATTTGCAACCCTCCCACAACAGAAAAACATTAATTCCCTACTTATAAAGCATTTGCCTGTGAAATCTGAAGATCAGAAATTACACGAATTTTGAAAAATATGCAATAAACAATAATTGGCACTAGGCACACTGTTTCAAATCTCACTTGGTACATGTATATCAGGCTGATTACACAGTACTTATGTAATATCAGATGGTTGTGCTGGCATGTGTCAGGTGCTGAAAAGGAATGCAAGGTCATCTACATTGTACGTGTACCAAGGAGTTAATGCCCATGAAGGTAATAAGAGACATGCATGCAAGCTCTAAAAATAGTCTAGCACTGACTAGGAGAATCTTTGTCACTAGAGACAAAAAATCAAATCAAAGTTAAACATTTGCTATAATTCCACTAAAACTGCATTTCTAAGTCCTTCGCTTTGCTGAAGGTTCTTAAATAGGATGTTCTTCCATACACCAGTGTATTTGCTCAATGTTGAAGTGTAGGCTTGCAAAAGACACACCCAGCCCGTAAATGTACAGGTATCTGATTGCATCTAATAATCTCCCGAACATGCACATAGGGCAATGCACTTGCAGCAGCCAGTACACTTCTTCCTGCAGCTGTAGTGAATCAGTTCGATTTTGATGCTTCCAGCAGGATTGTCATAAAAAAGCTGCCACCAAGAGGTTTCCTTGGTCCAGCCCCAGTCAGATGTGCTAGGTTGGTCAGGATTCAGGACCAGATCGAGTCTGGTTCCAGCATTGGCCTGCAGACATGCACGCTTGATGTTCTGCCGGAGTGCAGCCTGTGTTGGGGAAATGTTCCATAAAGTCGTAGACTTTTGTGTGAAGAGGTGCTAATTCTTGGCATCATTCACTTCCATGATGTTACTGGTACGGTCATACATCAGCACAACAGCAGTGACATTGACTCTTCACTGACATCATTTGGCATACGTAAGAGTTCTTCGAAGGCATTTGTCACCTCTGGGAATACTTTACATATCTCCAAAGCAGTATTCTGGCAGGCTGGCTGGGAGATATGGAAAGTATTTCCAAAGGTGACAGATGCTTTTAGAAGAACTTTTGCGTATGCAAAGTGGTGCCAGTGACGGGTCAACTCGATGTCACTGCTGGAGCCCCCTGGAGCACCCTGTGAGGCCATGAAAGATGGAGAGAGTAGTACCGAAAACTGGATCCAGTACCAAGGGCTATCCAATGCTCATCAGGACATAATGTTGATGAAAGCAGTTACAGCAGCACCACAACATCAGTATCCACAGTGCGTATGGCCACCTTCTTGATACCCTTCTGCACCACATCTGCCACAAGTAGATGCATGTGTTTGTCTGCCTCCTCGTGTGAACATGGGGGTAGACTGGTCAAGTCTGACACGGCAGAAGAGCAGAGGACCCCCAGTTCTACATATTGCATACATTTTCTTGTCATCAGCAATTGGAAGACATATTGAATCTAGTGAGAGTAACTTGAAGAATTCTACCTTCATGCCAAATAAGCCAAAGGGATTTCTTTGCGTAGACTAGAAACAAAACTAAATTCTTCAGGATCAAAAAGGTGGCCATACGCACTGTATATATTGATGTTGTGGTGCCGACTGTAGCTTCTTTCAGTGACATAAAACCTGATGAAGTTTGGATAGCATCTTGGTACTGGATCCAGCTTTCATGTGCATGAACTGGTTGTACGTGCCACAAACCCAAGACAATGTGCTACTCCCTCCCCCTCTTTCATGCCCTCACAGGCCGGGTGTGACACTGTCTCATCTTTCACTGGTAGAGGGAAGAATACTGGCTGGGAAACATGGAAAATGTTCCCAGCGGTGGCAGATGACTTTGAAAAAACTCTTACGTATGCCAAGTGATATCAGTAAAGAGTCAATATCACTTCTGGAGCACTTTTTGTGCTGATGTATGACCGTACCATTAACACAAGTAAACGATGCCAGGAAGCAGCTCTTCGCACACAAGTCTAGGACTCTATGTAACATTCCTCCAATGCTGGCTGCTTTCCAGCAGCACATCAGGCGTGCATGTCTGCAGGCCAATTGCTGGAACCACACTCTGGTGCGGTTTCTTCATCAACCTAGTTCATCTGACTGGGGTTGGAACAGGGAAACCTCTGGGTGGCAGCCTCTTGGATAACCCTACCAGAGGCATCAAAATCTTGTCACAAACTGATCAACTGCAGCTGGAACACTGGATGTACTGGCCTCTGCAAGTGCACCAAGCCTGCACCCAAGTGCTCTGCATTATGAGCATGTTTGGGAGACTGTTAGATGCAATCAGAAACCTTTACATTTAGGCATCAATACACATAATGCACATGTTTTATATTCATTGTCATGTACTCTTTACGTGTCGGAGGTCACTGACCTCAATCTCTGTTGTATAAGCGTACAGATTTTATCAAGATATGATGGGATAATGTTGCACAGATTATCTTACAACACGATTTTGTGCAAATTTCAATTTAATATTTGAGGTCACCGACATCAACGTGAAGCCCTTGTTTTTCTGAAGTCATTAACCTCACACAGGCACCTTTTACTATGAACTACTGTTCTGTGGAATATGTTTTGACACTTTAATTTGACAAATGCATGATTTCAACAATATTAACAGTTTACCATTGAGCCAATCAAGCCAAATGTCAATATCTATATATTTTAAGGTCATTGACCTCTCATTGTCATAGCAAGAAATCTTAGGATATTGACCAATGATCTGTAGAAACAGTAGACAATTTTAATATAGTATAAATGCATGGTCATATATGATAAATAGTTGACCATGAACTATCCATCTAATATCAATACTATAACATTTTGAGGTCATTGACCTTTCACGGTCATCAGAGTTCAAAGGCAGAAGCCAGTTCATAATAATCAACGCATAGTGCAATATGAAGATAATTCCATTGTTGACACAAATGCATACTTAAAGCATGTACATCATAATCAATTCAATCATTAACCAAATGACGCAAAATATCAATATTCTGATATTCTGAGGTTATTGACCTTTCAAGGTTATGAGAGGTCAACGGTAGATCCTATTAATAATCAATAATGATCTGTGGAATATAGAAAACAATTCCATTGTAGCACAGATGCTCGCTTAATGCATGTACATCATAATCAACTTTATCATTAACCAATGATGCCAAATATCAATATTCTGATATTTTGAGGTCATTGACCTTTCACACTCCACAGAGGTCACAGGCAAAAACTTTTAATAATCAACATTGATATGTGGAATATGAAGACAATTCCATCGGGACACAAATAGGTGTTTAGCGCATCATAACCATATTTATCATTAACCAATGACGCCAAATCAATATTTTGACATTTTGAGGTCATTGACCTTTCACAATCATCAAAGGTCAAAGGTGAAGCCTCTTAATAATTACCAATGCTTTTACAACTCTCTGGAATGGCCCAGGGCAAACTCCATTGTAAACAAAAGCTGCATGTGTTAGTGCATCACAACCAAGTTTTATTTATTACCAAACAATGACCGCCAAACCTTCAAAATTTGCAAATTAATTTAAAGGTCATTGCACCTCTAGAGTCATCAGAGGTCAACAATTGACTTACCTCCCGATCTTAAAATAAAGTCTTAGGCATGTCTAACAACTGGTGAAAGTTTCATGCTTTAGTCAAAATTTTGCGATCAATTTGGTCTGCTTATCTCTCTACTACTGTTGAAACACGTTGTCATCCAAAACACACACTAGTCTACGCTTTCAGCTCCTTACAGTCCATTGATGCTCATCGTGTCTATTACAGTCCTGGACAAAAGTTTGGAATATGGTTATTTCTTTGCATAGCCCTGTTTTAAAGTAGAGATTTCTTACAAATGATGATTAATTACCCATGCGGAACATATCATTACTAAGTTCACATGAGTTTCACTCAGGGGCGGCACCAGGGTGAAATTTTAGGAGGGGCGAAATCCGTTTGGGGAAAGTTTGCCTGCTAAACATTTTTTTTTTTTACTAGCCAAAATGTAAGACCAACGGCGTCTGACAAGCGGGGGCAGGGGGTTGACAAAGACAAAAAACATTTTTTGGCCTCCATTTTTTTTTACTCGCAAAATCAACAAGAATAGGCAATATTTTCGAAAAATAGTGAAATTCCCATCATTTTAATAATAAAAAAAGGGGTGGTCGCCCACCCCCTGACACCCCTGTGGTGCCGCCCTTGTCTCTCTGTCAGGACAAGAAACCTTATCCCGATATGATTAAAAACTGCATTTGGTAGAAAAATATATTCCAAACTTTTGTCTTTGACTGTATATTTGAAATTCATTTACAATTTACAAATGTGTACCATATTCATTAACATGACACATTGTATGCATAAATCCCATGAGTATTATTCACAGACCAATACATTAAAGACATAGGCTTACATTGTAGAAGTTGAATAAAAAA
>JZLH01S0120922.1:40250-50950 GCA_001188425.1 Eucidaris tribuloides
TGATGGTATGTTGTGTGTTGGTGTTGTGTGAGTGGGTGTGTCTGTATGATCATGTCTTGTTTGTGTTTGTGTGAATGTGTAATGTGTGTGATGTTTTCATACTGCTATACATATGTGCCTTCATTATGATTTTTCTCTTGTTATGTATATTTATGTTTACTTCTTTTTGTTATGTTATATTGGTAAAAGGGTCTTCTTTAACAAACACATGTTGTTTTCTTGTAATGACCCTGGCAAGCTATTATGTCACTTGTATTTTATCATTGTTATTGTTGTTTTTGAATTTGATTTGCCAATAAATGAAATGAAATGAAATGAAATGAAATGAAAAAAATTACAGTTCAAAATGATCATTAATTGCTTTAAAAGAGTAAAAATCATTGAGAGACCACTCCAGTTTTTCCCCATAGACTGCTGTGTTGTAGATTTTTGTATCGGCCGAGAATAATTCATGTGCCAATTTTATCTGTACATATTTTACCAGTGACAGCATAACTGTCTGAACTTTTGTGTTGTAGGGTATTTATTTGTCTATTCAAACACTGTCAGATATGTCAGATAGCAAAGTTTGACAATTTTTTAAATGGGTCTTCCGCAATGTTTTAAACCATGCTTAAACGAATGCAATGATCATCAACCAACATAAAGAGAATCCCATCATCAATGCAGGAAACCAGGAGATTGCAGTTGAAGACCATTTCAACTTCCTTGGATCCATAATGACAAACAATGACAAACGAAGGTGGATGTTCGATAGAGATCAGACGTCGAATTGCAATGGCTAAAATATCAATGTGTGCAATGCAAAAGCTTTAGAAGAACAGAAGCATCACGAAAGTGACAATGATCAGGCTGGTCTCTACTTTGATTTTCCCAATTGCAACATAACTACTTTCAGCTCCTTACAGTCCATTGATGCAGCTCATCTTGTCTAATACAGTCCTGGACAAAAGTTTGGAATATGGTTATTTCTTTGCATAGCCCTGTTTTAAAGTACAGATTTCTTACAAATAATGATTAATTACCCATGCAGAACATATTATTACTAAGTACAAATGAGCTTCACTCAGGGGCGGCACCAGGGTAAAATTTTAGAAGGGGCGAAATCCGTTTGGGGAAAGTTTGTCTGCTAAACAATTTTTTTTACTAGCCAAAATGTAAGCCCAACGGCGTCTGACAAGCGGGGGCAGGGGGTTGACGAAGACAAAAAACATTTTTTGGCCTCCATTTTTTTTTACTCGCAAAATCAACAAGAACAGGCAATATTTTCGAAAAATAGTAAAATTCCCGTCATTTTAATAATAAAAAAAGGGGTGGTCGCCCACCCCCTGACACCCCTGTGGAGCCGCCCCTGTCTCTCCGTCAGGACAAGAAACCTTATCCCGATATGATTAAAAACTGCATTTGGTAGAAAAATATATTCCAAACTTTTGTCTTTGACTGTATATTTGAAATTCATTTACAATTTACAAATGTGTACCATATTCATTAACATGACACATTGTATACATAAATCCCATGAGTATTATTCACAGACCAATACATTAAAGACATAGGCTAACATTGTAGAACTTCAATAAAAAAAAAGTCAAACTGTGATATCTGAGCTACATAGAAGTGCTTAAAAGAACACATCCTAGAATACAAACGTTTTGAAAGTTATTATGCCACTGGTAAGATATGCATGAATGAACTGTTTCCACTCCGGTGGGAGATAAAATAGCCTAGATCTACACGCAGTAAGTGTATGGGAGAAAATGGGTATGGAGAATATGGTCGATCTGAGTACTCGTAGATTGTTCATTTTATTGAGCACTAAATCATCATTTTGAAATACGATTTTTTTTCAGGGCTTCATTTTAGACCTTATCAAAGACACTAAGAGCATACAGGGTTATGTAGCTTACATGTTTAAAACTGTGGTCATTGTTAGCCTGTGGCTTTATCGGTTTGAGATGATTGGGGGTAGTCCTCAACTTGGGCTGAAACTATTCTAGAATCAAGTAAACTGTGCAAGGATTCTACTGTGAAAATTTGGAAGTCAAAAGCTGACTCGTTCTAAAGTAACTTGCATCTGTATGTCCTGTGACAGATAAATCTGTTGTGTAGGGTACTATGGAATCTTATTTTTATCTGGGCCAGAGAAAATTAAACTACTACTATGTTCATGCTTAATTCTCCTTAAATGAACAAATTACATACAAATCCTTCCAACTGGGAGATCTACTCAAGCTGGTGTACAATTGGTATATATTTCAACTTATTTAGTTCATGAGCCATTTTTCGTGTTCCCAATCATGTCACTAACCTTTAAAGTGTTTGTGACCGATTTTCAGTGTCATGTCGGATATCCGTCAGACTGGTATTACAAACGGGCATTCTGAGCATCTGAATATCCCACGATGGGTGGTTCTTGCTGCAGGGTTCTTCATCATCTTTCTTGAGATTGGAATAATCAGTTCGTACGGGCTGCTCATCAACGACATCACTTTCCAGCTACAGACGACTTCTGCTGTAATCGGGCTGGTGATAGGAGTGTCTACAGCAATATCGTATTGTCTATGTAAGGCTTTATCATCGTCGTCATCATCATCATCATCATCATCATCATCATCACTATCACCATCATCATCATCACATCATCATCATCACTCTCATTTTTATCACCATTATCATCGCCATCATCATCATCACCATCAGCATCATAGGCATCATCACCATCATCATCATCACCACCACCAAAAGATCACCACCACTACTGCCACCACCACCACCACCACCACCCCAGCAACCACCACCAGTATCATCATCACGTCATCATCATCATCATCATCATCATCATCATCATCACCTTCATCATCATCGTCAACACCATCGTCATCATTATCATTGTCATCATAATCGTCGTCATCATCATCATCATCCTCAACACCATCGTCATCATTATCATTGTCATCATAATCGTCGTCATAATCTTCATCATCATCATCATCATCATCATCATCATCATTATTATTATCATCACCATCATTATCATCGTCATCATTATATTCATATTCATCATGATCATCTAGTGGCGTCCCCTATACATGCCATATGGTGTTAAAGGCAAGGTTCACCCTGATGTCAAGTTGTTTTTAATAAAAGCAGAACAATGAGAGAAACATACTAACGAAGGTTTGACGAAAATCCATCAAAGAATAACAGAGTTATGGAATTTTAAAGTTTTAAATTTGTGACGTCACATGCGAGCAGCTCCCCATATGTCCTGTGATATAAATTCCATAAAGTTCCGTTTTCTCAGAAATTTGAAAATGACTTTACCTGTGCATTCAATAAAATTATCAGAAACATCGTTTCATACAGGCTTCTATGAAAAGACACATTCAATTACTAATTATCATGAACCATTTAAAAAATGACAATTTATGAAATTTATATTACATGAAATATGGGGAGCTGCTCGCATATGACGTCACAAAATTGAAACTTTGAACCTTCATAACTCTGTTATTCTTTGATGGATTTTCGCCAAACTTTCACTAATATGATTTTATCATTATTCTGCTTTTGTTAAAACCAACTTGATTTCAGGGTGAACCTTGCCTTTAATGGCTAGGCATTTCCGACGACTTCGGTCACAACAATTGAAGATCTAACATCTTCATAGATAAGTCCATATCATTTCTTTTATACCAACATACCAAGTTGTTCACAATCTACCTCTTTCCCGGCCCGTATCCCATCTGATCCCTTGTAAATGATGATGATGACATGATGACTACAATGATGGTGGTGGTGGTGGTGGTGGTGGTTATAATGGGAATGGTGATGGTGGTGGTGGTGGTGATGGTGATGGTGGTGGTGGTGGTGGTGGTGGTCATGGTGGTTGTAGTAGTGATGGTGTTGGTGTTGGTGATGGTGATGGTGATGGTGGTGGTAGTGGTGGAAGTGGTGGTGATGGCAATGATGGTGGTGGTGGTGGTGGTGGTGGTGGGGGTGGTGTAAATTAGTATTGGTGGTGTTGGTGTAGTGATGGTGGTGGTGGTGATGGTAGTGGTGATGATGGTGATGGTGGTGGTGGTGGTGTTCGTGGTTGGTGTTGGTGATGGTGAGAGTGTTGGTGTTCGTGGCTGTGGCGGTGATGGTGATGGTGGTGGTGGTGTTAGTATTGGTGGTGTTGGTGTTGGTGGTTGTGATGGTATTGGTGGTGGTGATGGTGGTAGTGGCGGTGATGACGGTAATGGTGATGGTGGTGGTGGTGATGATGATGATGGTGGTGGTGTTCGGAGTTGTGGTTGTGGTGGTGGTGATGGTGGTGGAGATGACGGTGGAGATGATTGTGGGGGTGGTTTTGGTAGTGGTGGTGGTGAAGATGATGGTGGTGGTGGTGATGATGGTGGTGGTGGTGGTGATGATGATGATCTGATGATGGTGATGGTAATGGACCGGTTAGTGTGTGATAGAGTATAACGATAAATTAATGATAATGTATTAAATATCGGTACGTTTGATCAAATCTTTACCATTATAGCTGTGCTTACGGTACGTTTGATGAAATCTTTACCATTTCTAACCAGGCGTACGGTATGTTTGATGAAATCTTTACCATTTCTAGCTGTGCTTACGGTACGTTTGATGAAATCTTTACCATTTCTAGCTGTGCTTACGGTACGTTTGATGAATTACTTCCCCGGGAGATGGCTGGTCGTGGCGGGCTGCGTGATGGGATCTTTGGGGTTCATCTTGTCATCTTTCAGCAAATCAGCAACTCACTTTGTATTGGCGCTGTTATTACCAGGTAAAGTCACCACGCCCTCCCCCAAGTAGTTTGTTAACTGCCAGGGACATAAAAAATATGGTAGGTGAAGGATTGGTAAGCCATATTGATACAATTTTGCTAGTTGGCGCCGCGCCGCGCGTATTGCACCCGCGGTGCGGCGGAGGTGCCAAGCAGAAATTCTGACGTCATTACGAGATTGACCAATAAATGGCAATATGACGTCATGCTCGCCCACGCTAACTCAGAAATATTTATAGCTTATGATTTGGCGTGTAAAAAAAAAAATCATGCTCTTCTTAGATAGGACAGGTACGGTGAGGCGTTGGAAGAAATGAGCGTAATCAACCAATTACATGTATAACTGATGTACGATAATGGAGGAATTTAATCCTGACTGTGCTTGCTTCCTTATGACTTAGTTCTATGTCAAATGGTGCTGGAAGTTGAGGTTGTCAAATCCCCATTATAGGGATGTGAAGACTTATTTTTGATTGGGTACGGTATGTGAACTTTTAAATTGTATAGGACATGAAGTATAGGGTCCACTGACGGATAAAGCATCAATGATTATTCAGGTGAATGTGTTCTTTGTTTAAACGAGAAATGAATTCCTTTATCACTTTTTTTGTGTAAAATCCCATTGTCTACAGCGTTGCACTGTTTGCATCGCTAGAGCGCGTTGGTCAATGAGAAAAAACGTATCAATATGTGTGCGACGTTCACTCTTTACACTTTGTGTGCTGACGGCACACCGCTGGGGGACGATTCATCAAGAAGACAATCATTTTCACAACTCTTAATTCCAAAGATAAACGTCATTGAAATAACTATAGAGTTATATTTGTCGTGGAATGGAGAAACATCGAACCAACTACATAAGTTAAAATGCCTTGATAACATTTTAATTTTTAAAGGAAATCGTAATCGTTTTGAAAGATTAAACACATAACGACAAATCAAAGTGATAAAACCCAGGCAAATGTCGACGCACACACTGTCCGCGATGTGGATGAACAATATTTTGTTTTTGTTTGTACTTTGGTACATATCGGTGCAGGTTAAAGTGCTTCATGTCCTTTTCCAATTAAAATAAATTCAACCCAATGTGACCGATTTCGGCTTTTTCAAAGTTAGAAGGAACGTATTTAATATCAAACATAAAACCCGTATTTACCGTCCGTTCAACTACTGACAATTGCCAAAAGCCTCTAAATAATCTACTTTTACTCCCTAATCCACATAATTAGGCATTAAGTTACCCGATGAAACAAATCAATTACGTAATATCATAATCAGACCACACTTTTAGTCAGGTTTCTCCAATATTTTGTTTCTTGTCATGGCAGTTGCCTTTTAAAAACATCATTTAACAATATTTCCAGTTAACAAAAATCTGAGTCACACTATACCCCTGTCCCTGATCAGGTCTAATAATGAAGCCCTGGAAAAAAAAAGTTCAAAAAAAAAAAAAAACATTTAGTGCTTTTAAAATGTAAAGATCATTGAGCGACCATTCCAATTTTCCCCCATAAACTGCTGTGTTGCAGAATTTTCGTCAGCTGAAAATAATTCATGTGTAGATTTTTATATGTGCATTATTCACGAGTGACAGTATAACTGTCTGAACTTTTGTATTCTAGGGTGTATATTTGTTCATGTCAACACTGTCAGATATGTCAGATAGCAAAGTTTGACATTTTTTAAATGAGGCCTCCACAATGTTATACAGTACACACTAAACAAAATAAGTTCAACTTTGCATCTATAGCAATGTCACAGTGGGAGCACCTTTACCATGTTTACGGGTGCAACTTTGCACCTTTCACATTAGGTGCACATTTTAAGGTGCAACGTTGCATATGTCAGAAAGGAACAAGTTGCATCCGTAAAGGTGCTTAAAGTATGACACTGATCTGCCCCTTTGAAGGTCCGAAGTTGAACCCATATTTCTTAGCGTGTATAGAGTTTTAATGTTGTAAATCTGTAGATTTAGCTTCTACATGCTTTTGGGAAATCACATTGTGTACAGGGAGACCTTGGTGTATCCCCCAGCCCTCCCTCTCAAAGGGATGGATCCAGCCCTGGTTGTCGGGTGAAGGTTGGCCATCCATGACATAGACCTTTTTAAAGGGCAGTTACCTGATTGGGAGAAATAAAAAAAATGCTTCTTGAAGCAAACTGGTTAAAAGATATACAAACGATACACCAGCTGGAGTGTATCTATTGGCTGGAAGGATTGATCTTGAATTTGTTTACTTAAGCATAATCAAGCATGAACATACTAGTATTTTTTTTCTCTCGAGCCCCGATAGAAATAGAGTCCCATAGAAACCTACACAGAGACTTGTCTTTCACAAGGCACACAGATTGACTACAAAATTTTCGCATAAAATCCTTAGCTCAGTTTACTTGATACTAGCATTGTACCCCAAGTTGAGAATTACCCCTAATCATGTCATTTTCCTTTATTTATCACTTTTTATATCACTTTTCCAGGTTTTGGCAACAGCTTAGTTATGGTTCCATCTTACCTGATCGTCGTTTCCTACTTTCCCGATCCAGCTTTACGTAAAATTACAGCAAGTATCTATTTGACTGGAGGAGGCGTTGGAATGATAGCGATCCCTCCCATAACGGCAGGATTGTTGAATACCTACGGATGGAGAAATGCCGTCCTACTACTGGGTGGCATAGCAATGAACTCGATCGTTTTTGCTGCTCTAATGAAAGACTTGCACCCACCTGGAAACACAGAGAGTGAGACATCGCCACTGGTAACAGCGGATCATGAACAAGAAGGTGTTGGCCTATTCACACGTGTAGCTAAAAAATTTCGAAACAACGTTTTCTTTAAGCACCCTCCCTTTACCCTGGTTTTTCTAGCCGCATTTCTATTTGGTTTCACGTACAATGCTTGGGTGGTTTTTGTCGTACCAAACGCCATAGCGAAAGGTTTCTCCCAAGATAAAGCTACATATTTAGCAACGATAGGAGGCGCTGCAAGTGTGGTGGGTGGTTTCCTCATAGGATTCATTGCCGCCAAGAATGTATATAGCAACGAGGTGATTTTCTCTCTTCTAAACATGATATCTGCTGCTGCTTTCTACTTCAATCAAGTGACAAGCAGCTACTGGGGACTCAGTATTCTGGCTGTTCTTAACGGCCTGAATGCCGGGGCAGGAACGGTCATGATGTTCCTGGTAACGGAAGACAACGTCCCTCGACAGGTGTTTGCTTCAGCAGTGTCATACACTACATTCGCTTTTGGTTTGGGAGGACCCGTTGGTGGCGCTATTGTAGGTAAATAAAATTTGAAACAATAATGAAGAGCTTACTTTCTAATGATGTTAAAGGTAAATGACATGATTGGGGGTAGTCCTCAATTTGAGCTGAAACTACTCTAGAATCAAGTAAACTATGCAAGGATTCTCCTGTGAAAATCCTGTAGTCAAACGTTGACTCATACTAAAGAAATTAATGTCAACATCCTTCGTGGCAGGCAAACCTATTGTGTGGCTCTCTATGGGTCCTATTTATATCGTGCCCCGATAAAATTACAATACTAGAATGTTCATGCTTGATTCTCCTTAAGTAAACAAGTTGGGGACAAATCCTTGCAGCTGGGAGATCCACTCCAGCTGGTGTATAGTTGGTATATATATCAACTCATTTGGATCTTGAGGTATTTTCAAGTATTCCCAATCATGTCACTAACCTTTAAATTCAAGTACAATACCAATAATACGTCGTGCGGCTGGCAGAAGGTCGTTAGCAAATGCTCTAAGCAGAAGGACGTTAACTGTAAATTGCCTCTAATTTGAAACCCACAGGCTTATTCCATATTTTCGCCTTATGTACTGATAGATCGAAGGATCTAAAAGATCACAATACTTTGATTTCATGTGAAATAAGCCAATGGTTGTAACGTTACAAGCAATTTACTGTTAAAGGTATTGGCTAACATTTACCACAGTTAAAAAAATCTGAGCCGCATGATTCCCCATGCTACCAGTGTCTTTGATGAGGTCTAAAAATGAAGCCCTGAAAAAATTGTATTTCAAAATGATTATTTAGTGCTTTAAAAAAGTGAAAATCGTAACTTGACCAGATTCACTTGCCCATTTCCTCCCATAGACTTACTGTGTGTACACCTAGGTTAATAAAACTCGCCCCGAGTTTTATTGTTTATTCATGTATAACTTGCCATTGGCAGTGTAACTTTCCGAACTTTTGTATTCTAGGGTGTTTATTTGTCCATTTGAACACTACTATGTAGCTCAGATATCAAAGTTTGACAATTTTTTTAATTGAAGCTCCACAATGCTAGCCTATCACTTTAACGCCCTTCCGCTTACAGCATTTGCTAAAGACCTTCTGCCAGCCAGACCGTTAACGCCCTTCTGCTTAGAGCATTTGCTAACGAGCTTCTGCCAGCCGCACGACGAATACTTTGTGATAACGAATACCTAGATTACAAAAACATAAATAGGAAACAGTGTGCATATATTTCCATTTATTGAAATTTGTGTGTAAAAAGGCGGGCAGAGAAACGCGTTTTCTCAAAAAAAAAAAAAAGGTCATGAAATGATTGATCTCATGCCTTCTTCGAACGAGGGTAGGCCACTGTTCGCATAGTTCACTGCATCTGGACAACCTCATATCACCTTACAGCCGTCCACATCTTGATGTCATCGCTTCATTTCATCATCCATCTGCCCTTGATCTTGTCTTTTCCGAATACAGCCTCCCAGTATCAAATGAGCGAAACTTCCACATCTCGCTAACATGACTAAGAAAAATAGCTTAAACTTTGTACCTTTAAAGGGATGGACCAATGTCACACCGGGAGCACCTTTACGGGTGCCACTTTGCACCTTTGAGACCTTAAAGGTGAAGGCCCTTTACGGGCGCAACTTTGCACCTTTCAGACCTTAAAGGTGCTCCTTTAAGGTCTGAAAGGTGCAAAGTTGCATCAGTAAAGGTGCTCACATTGTGACATTGCTAAGGGTGCCAAGTTGAACCTTTTTTCTTAGTTTGTACTCCCACGTAACACATGCCCATCATATCTCTTTTTTGCCTCTCATGAGATCATGAAACATCGTCATTTGGGTATCAGCTCTTCCCAACCCTTCATTCTGTTGCCATAGTGTATTTAGCACTCATTTGAAACAAGATCTTCATGTTAATGATGCAATGTTGGTAAAGAATTATTGTTTGACATATATACACTAGTCATACATAAAAACAAACTCACACGCACACACACGCGCACACACATACACACATACACATACGCACACACCCCGCACAGAATGCATTAAACACCAGACATGCCAGATAATCGGTTAAGACGTCTCTAACGTAGTGTTATCAACAATGTATCATTAAACCTCCATAGAATTAATATTTTTTTTCTTTTTTTCCAGGAAAATTGTTTGATATGACCCAATCACTCGATTTATCTTTCATCGTTGCGGGCGCTGTTGCAACTATTACCGCCATTCTCTTAACCTGTCCACCCACCTATCGATACTTCCATCGATCTGAGCCAATTTGAGATGCAGTGATGGACAGCGACTACGGGATGGCATACAACCATGACAAGTGGCACCTACTACGGGATGGCATACAACCATGACAAGTGGCACCTACTACGGGATAGCATACAACCATGACAAGTGGCACCTACTACGGGGTGGCATACAACCATGACAAGTGACACCTACTACGGGGTGGCATACAACCATGACAAGTGGCACTGACTATGGGATGGCATACAACCATGACAAGTGACACTGATTACGGGATGGCAAACAACCATGACAAGTGGCACCTACTACGGGATGGCATACAACCACGACAAGTGGAACCTACTACGGGATGGCATACAACCATGACAAGTGGCACCTACTACGGG
>JZLH01S0120938.1:7998-26141 GCA_001188425.1 Eucidaris tribuloides
GATCAGTAAGTACATTAAAATCTGAAAATCTATGAGTGACCGAGTTTACCATATTCGTTTCCCTCATAGAGTGCCATGTTATAATTTACACTCCACCAGGTGCCTAATTCAAATGTGATGTGTATCCATACATGTTATGCCAGTAGCAGCATAACTTTCCAAAGTTTCGTGTTCTAGAGTGATTATTTGTCCATTTAAGCATTATCATTCACCTTGGACATCAAGAGCTGACATAATTTATTTCAATTTAATTTTTACAATGTTAACTCTTAACGTGTTGAACCATTGTGAACAATGCCATATAGAGCAGCTTTTAGAGTGCAGTAACACCTTGGAATACCGATAACTTTTTACACATGCATGTTGGAAAGTGTTGTATACACAAAACGTGTAGGATGTGTAGGTAAAAGTATATTCTTTCTAACAATGCAATTTTTATTCTGATATCGTTTAGATTTCTGAAGTTAGAATGAATTTTGTGAAGTAATGAATCTGAATACAGTAGATATCCACAAATACAGTGAAAATGTGCAATTTTTTTCCATTTGACCCCCCCCCAAAAAAAAATCAGTCATAAAATCTCAAATTTGTAGGAAAATCTTCAGTGTACACATACCAGTGTTATGTGTGATTTAGTAATAGATGTCTCTCTACTATATAAATATGACAGAATGAATTGTGTTACTGTCGGACTTTTTATATTATTTGCATTTATTTAAAAGGTGCAAAATCACACCAGTGACACATAAAAAGTTAAATAATGGTTTTGAGAATGTTCTCCATCCACACTGAAAAAAAAATTACCAATTCTACATTATTGTGGCTCGCTCATAGTAATCAAGATTAAAGATGCAAAAAAAAAAAGATTCAGAAAATCCCTAATTTGATTCACAACTTGTAGCCCGGTCTGACGTCACTCGGCCATGCCACATTCCAGTTGCTAGCTGGGGCATGGCAGCGTACGTCATCACAAAAATGCTATAATGACATTAGTATGTATAATTACTCACTAGTGCAACAAGAAGATGTAAGGTTATTCTTACGCAGATGGATCGAGTTTCATATTCTTTCAGATTGCAGTCACTCATCTCTCTCTCTCTCCGAAATCAATGTCATAATTTCCCATCAGTCATTCTTTTCTTGGCCTTTTTCCCCCCACCTCTCATATTGTCAACATCAAGGTACGACTTGTATACACATCAGCAGATTTAACCCTGTGAGTCTTAGGCAATGACAGCTTCATACTGAACACAACACAGAATTTAATATGTGGGACTAGGAGAGGGTTAAAGACATTAATTCTTGACGTGTCGCTGGTGCAACTTTGCACCGCAAATAGTATCCTTGAATAATCTTTAACTCCTTGGAGATGATTTGATTTCAATATGACACACATTTTCCATAGACACCAACACAAGTTTACTCGTACTTAGTCTTCAACGGGTTAAAAGAATAAGAAGTATGATAGTAATGTCATTTGTTTTGTACACTTTTGCATAGGAAAGTGATGAATGGTCGTCACTAAATTACTTGCAAAACTGGTAAGATTACAATGGACAATATTTTCCACAAATTTGACATTTTATGATCACAGATTTTTTGTGAAATTGAGAAAAACATGTCCATTTTTTATAGTTCATGGACACCATTGATCCTGAATAAAAAAACATTACAAGAACTCTTGTAACTTTTGTAATGCCAAAAACATTGTAAGAAAGGGTAGATTTCTGTAAAGGAATACTTTTATTTACAACTTTTCTACCGAAAACTGTTCTCCACTCTGCATGTGTAAATAGATATTACTGTTGCCACTACATTAAAAAAAAAAATGCTGAGTGTGGCACTGTTTCAAAATGTATGACACTTTAAAGGCATCCTATAACAATATTTCCATTTAAAAATCTGAGCTACATGATTCCCCATGCTACTAGTGTCTGTGATGAGGTCTAAAAATGAAGCCATGAAAAAAAATTGCAGTTCAAAATGATCATTACGTGCTTTGGAAATGTCAAAATCATTGAGAGACCATTCCAGTCCCCCCCCCCCCCATAGACTATTGTGTTGCAAAATTTTCATCGGCCAAGAGTAATTCATGTACCAATTAGGTACATATTTTACAAGTGACAGCATAACTGTCTGAACTTCTAGGGTTCTAGGGTGTTTATTAGTCCGTTCAAATACTGTCAGGTGTGTCAGATAGCAAAGTTTGACAATTTTTAAACAGGTCTTCCACAATGTTATATAGTGTCTTTAAAGGTAAATGACATGATTGGGGGTAGTCCTCAAATTGGGCTGAAACTACTCTAGACTATGCAAGGATTCTCTTGTGAAAATCTTGTCGTCAAACGTTGACTCATTCTAAAATAAACAATGTCAATGTCACTCGTAACACGGAAACCTGTTGTGTGGCTCTCTGTGGGGCTTATTTTTATCGTCCCCGGTAAAAATTAAGATACTCCTATGTTTATGCTTGATTCTCCTTAAGTAACCAAATTACAGACAAATCCTCCCAGGTGGGAGATCCACTCCTGCTAGTGTATAGTTGGTATATATTTCAACTCATTTAGTTCTTGAGGCATTTTCAAGTGTTCCCAATCATGTCACTTACCTTTAAGAGATACAGCCACACAGAAAGAAGATTCTGCTTTCTTTTGAGGAATCAGAATCCATGTTGGGATTTGGTAGGAAGAGAAGACCCATTTGTAAGATATAGTTTTTTTTTGGTAGTGAATGATAAATCCATGTGTAATGCAAAGCTTCCTCCATGGAAAAAAAACAGACCCAATTTTTGCAGCTTATGCTTGTACTGTATACGCTGAATATTTCGCGGTGGTTTTATTTTCGCGAATTTTGCGACTTACTGAATGCGAAAATTTTCACTTCCTGATATTTCTGTACACAGTGAATGTAAATACAATAAAATTGCGAAAATATACACTCGCGAATTCCCCATCTTGAGGCAAAATCGTGAAAATGCATGGAAGCGAAATATATGGCGTATACAGTATACTTTTATATGGGAATACTACAGCTGGGAAAAAGCCAATATTATTGAAAGTTTGAATACACATACATTTGGCTAAATCATTCAAGAGTTATGAATTTTTCAACATTTTCATTCACTCTTTACTGTGGGGGATTCTTAACCCTTTGGGGACGACAGGCTTATACAGAAGCCCAGTATATCTCACACTCAGAAACAAAATGCTTCCGCAAAAACCCCCCCAAACATGCCAAACCTTTCATATAAAGTGAGGTTATAGTGCCCACAAATGGTGGCATCCCACTAAGTACGTATTATTACCAGCAAAAGTGTAGAAACTTGTTTCTGTATGTGAGATTTACTGGGCTTCTGTACAAGCCCGCTGTCCCCAAGGGGTTAAACGCAAGGTCCACCCTGATGTCAAGTTGGTTTTAATAAAAGCTGAACAATGAGAGAAACATATTAATTTAAGTTTGGCGAAAATCCACCAAAAAATAAGAGAGTTATGAATGTTCAAAGTTTTAAATTTGAGACGTCACATGCGAGCAGCTCCCCATATGTCATGTAATATAAATTCCATAAAGAGCCATTTTCTCAGAAAATTAAAATTTATGATGTTACCAGTGCATTCAATGTATAATTAGAAACATTTGATGCATGCTTCTATGAAAAGACAACAACTTTCAATTACCGTGAACCAATAAAAAGTGGCAATTAATTGAATTAATATTTCATGACATATGGGGAGCTGCTCGCATGTGATGTCACAAAATTAAAAACTTTGGAACTTCATAACTCTGCTTTTCTTTGGTGGATTTTCACCAAACTTTCACTGATATGTTTCTCTCATTGGTCTCCTTGTTGAAACCAACTTGACGTCAGGGTAGATCTTGCCTTTAAAACAACAATTAACCCGTTGGCTACGGGAACTGGATGTGGCCTGTGTTAACTCTATGGGATTTTCAAAATCTCGGAGGCAACGGGTTAAATAACAGCATACAGAGGAATGACATCGTCACAAGAGGCTAGAGACAGAAAGAAATGGAAGATGCTTGAAGAGGAGCTTGGTACTACAGAGGATGAAACAGCCCTAGATAGATTCTTAACCCATTACTTACGGGAACCGGATGGGTCGTGTACAAAGTCTATGGGGATTTACATAATTCGTAGTCGACGGGTTAAAATGATAACTCTACCAATTTTTGTGATGAAAGTGTGGGGAACTCCCTATTGGGATTGCATGCATATCTGTAGGTTTTGTCATTTACCATTGACAGGGTTTCCAGCCCATCAGGGAAATCAGGGAAAATTATTTTACTTTTTTCCAGTCAGGGAAAAGTCAGGGAATTCGATAAAAATGCCTCAAATCAGGGAAAGTGACGGAAGTTTGATTGGCCCAAAAATCGAAAGTAGTCAGTCAGACACTGTTATATTTTGTTGCATAGCAAAGCAACATCCATTGGATGACTGGCTATTGTGGAACTGGAAATGAGTTGATACAATTATCATGGAATTTTGAGACTTCATCAGGGAAAAATCAGGGAATTTTGTTTTCTTGAAATGCTGGGAACCCTGATTGATACTCGAGTATGTTACATAAAAAAAAAAAATTATTCTGCGTGCTTTTTTGCGAGAAGTATGTAATCTTCTCTATTGACACCTAAAATTTGTCAGCTAGCTTGCTTGTTCGTATCCATAGACTTTGAAGATTTCTTGCAATCGATTGCATAAAGACACAATTACGCATCATGTCATGCAGAGAATTATTAGGTGGGACAAATTGAACTGATGTCTGACAAAACTGTATGCAAGCATGTTGAATTTGATTGCGAAATGACCAATTTGAATCTCAAATAACTAAATTGACTGTGAGTGACGTGTGTCTTTCAGTTGTCTTCGGATGAAATTGAAGTTAACGACGAACTGAATGAAAAAGAACAAGAGTGAAAATGAACGGGCAAATCTATGGCGTTTTCTTGCCATGTACTGCAGGGATTGATATATTAGACAGGATCAGATTCCGGGAGCCAGCGGCTTAATTTTCACGAATTTTTTCCGGCACCACAAGAAAATATCACGTTATCTTTCACGATGTTATCTTTCATGCAATGTATATATCCAATTTCAATGCCGAACACAAAGTCGGTATAATGCTGTGTTTGTACACAGCGGAGGGGACAGAATAGTTGGGACTGGTTTGATGGGTAAGACAAATAAATCCCAATAATTCCCGTCTCCCCGAAACCTTCCGGCATAGCCGTTCTTGTTTGCTCTCATGTTAGGAATGTGATTCGGCGGAGGACGTACATTGCGTGGATGTTACCACAGCCGAAAATTCCATCTGGTGCGCGAAAGGGTAAGAAAGAGAAATAAGGCAATAGATTGGGAAATTTAGAGAGAGAAAAAGAGAGGAGGAGGAGGAGTAGGAGGAAAAAAAATAAATGGCAGACTCTGATAGAAATATTGGGGTTTGGTAGAAGGGGAACTGGCTTTTTAGAAGGTCAGAAAAATTATGTAAGGATAGCTGGATTATTTGAACAGACAAGATGTATATTTGAACGTGAACAGCGGGAGAGGCCTTATCTATTCCTAAATTAGAAACATATTGTGATGTTGTTGACGTTATATGGGAACACGGGTCTGCGTGAATTGGCAACGGAACGGTCGAGATGGGTAAAATGTGTACTTGAAGTATTACGGAATTGGATAATTCTACAGAAGTGGGGTGTTGAAGTGTTTAATAGTGGAGGTTTTTCCTTTCAGAATTTGACACAATATTTTGATGGCATAATGCAATTTGTCTTTCTTGGACGGTTTATGTCGTCTTTGTTAAAAAGCATCCTTTCTGTCTGAAATTATATTTTGAAAATGGATATTTAATAGATGATAAGTACAAAGTGGTATTGCAAACAAGGAAGGGAAATAGGAATCCTCAATTAAAGTCGAATGTTGAACTACGTAAATATGCAAATATTTACAAAAGGAAAATATGCAAATATGGAAATGAATATACAAATATGAAAGAAAAATATACAAATATATATGGAAATGAATTTACAAATATGAAAGAAGAATATGCAAATATATATGAAAGTAAATATGCAAATATATTTGAAAATGAATATGTTTATATACTTATAGGCAAAGTTATATACTCCCAAATAAGCTGCAGAATATAAATACTGTTTGAAATAAATGTCTGCAGATCTGTTTTATCAAGGATAATCTCAACAATTAGCAGGAAAATATACTTTGGGGTACAAGGATAAACAGAAAGTTACAATGCGATGTGGATACATGCTTGTAATGTCATGAAAAGCTTGTCAGATTTCTAGTGTTGCACGACTCCAGGATTTGGGGGAGTCGACTAGTCGCCGATCAAAAGTCGCGACTCCGACTATTTGCCGACTCTCGGCGTTTAATTTGTCTGTATGATCAGTGGGTAAAAAGAAGCAAACTACAGCCTACACAATAACTGTTCAGTATAGTAAGTTCATGTTGAAAATTATTTTTGAACTTATGTTGTTGAACTGTGGTTATGATCATTCAAAAACTGACTTTCTGTCATAGCCCCACACATTGTCATCGATATTTGGACTGGTTTATATGGCATACATATGCGATTGCATGGAGTCGATTCTTGCGTTTCTGAAGTCGGATTTGCGACTCCTCAACGATAGTCACGACTCCAACTTTTGGCGACTTAGTCGTGCAACACTACAAATTTCCATCTATTCTATTTCCATTTTATTTCCAAGCCTGTATCAAAATCATTTGCCAAAATTTCCACTTCCGACACATGGTTGCAGGTGTGTGTAATTGGCTACTCTGTTGGACCTTGTGCAAATCTAATGGAATATCAGATTCGCGATCAGAAGTGCTACGTTTCGAACCCCTCGCAACACGATAGGGCAACATCTGTGTAAACTCTGACCTAAAACTGCATTTCCGCTTCCTCGTTTTTAAAGACAAATTATCTATTTTGTGCTCAAAAATACACACGACATTTGAGACTCGATACATGAAGCAATTATAGATCCCTTTCCCTACGATACCATTCATAATGGTCACAATTAAAAAACATAATTGTTTAACATTGTGGATACTGTATACATGTATTAAAAAGTACTTTGATGCCTCTGCTTTATTTTATAAATTTTATAAAGATACCGCAAATCCTTTGTTCCACTTTCTGTAAGAGTGCTTAATGACAAAACATAATTTCTTCGTTGATATAATGATAAACCCTATCCAGTTATATATAATTATCAATATTATTGTATATTTATTTGCTAATCTCAAACTGCCAAGAATAACTATCCGTAAATCCAATTTCATTTAGATTTCATGATATTCATTTCCCCTTGCTGGCACTAAACAAGTTTCTTCTAACTGTACATTTTCTTTCATATACATATACTCCAAAACTCACATCTCATAGCAATTAATGTTGTCAATTTCTATGTTGTTTTTTACCTGTAGAGTTATCAATTTATTTATTTCAACATGTAATAGTTAATCTGTATCCAAATTCATCTAAACAGTTGTCAACCTGTCTATGTTCTCATTTGTTGTATACGTCTCTGTTTGTTTATATATATTTTGCACTCCATTGTGTATTTGTATATTTGTATATTTGAAGTGTGAACACACCAAATTTCTAAATCGGATAGTGAAGATCAACTTAAAGACTTACATTCAAATTAATGAATAAACAATCAAGAAGTTCTGAAAATTTCCCTGCCAATATCAAGATATCCATGAAAAAAATGTCACCATGATATTATAATAATAAATGTCTACTGGCAGGTGTATTCTAACACTATAGTCTATAAGGGGGAATGTGTATACTGATAGTGGTCACTTGTACATATTCACTTTCCTAACACACTCATAATTTTCTGAATATTATGCTTTGGAGTATATTATTATCGCTGCATCACAGTGTTTTGTTAATTATCATAACAAACTAGTGCCTATCGGAGCTGTTATTGCAATCTGATAGAAGGAAGGAACATTTAATTTTTTATAAATGATAAGAAATTGCCTTGCGTAAATGGTACAAAGGCAATTAAGAGTACATTCACAAATTTTTCCTGGTAATTGTATCATTAACACTTTGAGTGTTATCGGACAACCGGTGCGCCGAGGAAACAATCATTTCCATACTTTTTAATTTGAGTGACAAACATCACTGGAGTACCTACCTATGATATTCATCGTAAGATGAAGACCCATTGAAGCAAGTTAAAATGTCTTGTCTTGACAGCATTTGGATTTTTATAGAAAAGCGTACATTTTTTAAAGGTTAGACACATAAGTCCAAAACAACTCAGTACCCAATGTGTTAATGACAACATGTACAAACATGCAAAAGTACACCACACACACACACACACACATGTACACACTCCCCTGCCACACACATACATATACACAAACACACATACAGCAACATACATCCACACACAGACAGACACATCCACACACAAACACACACACGTATACACCAGAAGCACACACGCATACATATACTCAAACACACACACAGCAACACACATCCACACACAGACACATCCACACACAGACACATCCACACACAAACATCCACACACACAGACACAGACACACACACACAGACACACACACAGACACACACAGACACACACACACACACACACATACACACACACACACACACACACACACACACACACACACACACACACACACACACACACACACACACACACACACACACACACACACGTCCGATAAGCAGGGCATCCATAAAGGAGTCCGGCGTATCCCTCCATTCTAAGTAGAGCGTCTACGCGTAGTAAGTAACCCGTGCCCCACCGCTGTGTGCATTACCATACAATGCATTACCATATGTTGATTGATATGACATTTAGAAGCCGGCGATTCTCCGTAAAAAACAGCCTCCGCTTCGTACCACACCGTCTACTAAGCATACTAGTACTTGCCAATTTTTACCTGACCTGTGTGTGTGTCTGTGTGTGTGTGTGTGTGTGGAGACTGTATGCATATTTGTCAGTACGCTCTGTGTGTGTGTGTGTCTGTGTGTGTGCATGGGTTCGCATATGCCCAGCTTGTCTCAACACGAACCCTACAACACCACAGCCTATCTAATAGACTACGTGTGCATCATGTGGATGGTTATAACATATAGGGATAATTATCATACATTTTATGGGCCCTGGATGTGGTTTTCTCATATAGAAAGAAGCATGATGTTTTTTTATTAGAATGATGTTCCTTTTTCTCCATCCCCCCACCCCACCCCGCAGTTTTCATTTTAAAACAGTAAACAAAATGAAACATGGCTTTTTAATATTTGACGCATCTTTGATGTGACTCATATACTGTCGAGCGTTAATTGTATTGCAGCTACACAAGGACGGTGTTTATTTCCAAATATTAACCAAATATGTCAGTCTCTTGTCATCCTCCTTATGATTAGTCACTTATGAATCATATTATTACAACGTTAATGACGAAACACCTCATCGTAAAGCATTTTCCTGATAATGGTGGTAATCTAATTGTTGTTCTCTGTCATAGGAACGAGACTAAATTTGGCTGAAATAATCTTCCTCGTCTTTTTTTCAAACAATATGTTTGAAGTAGTGTAGTATTGTATTTGAAGCATAGTGAAACAAAACATCTTAGTGACAGCCGAGTGCCATTATGAAAACTGATCTGCAGATAATAAAAGAGTTGTGACTGTGGTTTTATTGATAATGTATTATTACAACATCCATATCTTTTGGATCATCACCGTCATCTTTTTTGTTATTGCCTTTTCTGTTTTAAATGCATGCATGTGTTCGTCCATCCTTTGCCCAGGGCTCCACACTAACTTTTTTTTCCTACTTGCCCAAAGGGCAAGTCAAATTGATACTTTCAGATTCTTATTTGCCCGCATGAAAAATCTACTTCCCCGAAAATAAACAATAATATCAAAAACATTAAAAATGATTTCTTGCTAATTTTAACCAATAAGGCCTTTTTATAGCATTGGACATTGGTTTTATTAACTCTGGGAGCTGCAAAAGGTTTGATTTATGAATTTAAAGAGTCATAAAATTAAAATGAACAAAGAAATTGAGATTTATAGTACGAGTTCGCTAAACACAAAAATTTTGACATATTTTAGGTATGTTTTGGGTAAGATTTTGGGCATGTTTTCCTCATTTTATGATCAAAATTTTACTTGCCCAATCGGGCAAGTAAATTTTCACATTTTGAGTTTTTACTTGCCCGACATGAAATTTTACTTGCCCCAGGCAAGCAGGCAAGTGCTAGTGTCGAGCCCTGCTTTACCTTAACCATCATCGAAGCATTTAGCAACTTTTGGAGTGTCAAACGTAAACAGGGACAACTTGTTACCAACGCATGATAGAAAAGAGTGTCATATACAAAACTTGTAGGTAAAAGTAATTGTTTGTAACCATGTAATTGTTATTACAGTGTTTTTAATATTTCTGAAGTTACAGTGAATTTTATGAAGTTATTTATCTCTAATCAATCAATATCCACAAATGTATAGAAAATATACAGGGTTTTTTCCATTTCACATAGAAATCTAATATAATAAGCTCAAATTTGTAAGAAAACTATGCAATGTAAACCTGGTTTCATGAATGATTTAGTGACTGCCCCTTGCTCTAATATGCAAAAGTGTAATAACGAGTTAACACTTTGGGTGTTAACGGCGCACCGGCTTGCCCACGTGTAACTTCATTGAGGTACTATTGGCCCACCAGTTTGCCGAGAAGACAATTAGTGTTATACCTTTTAATACGAATGACAAACGTCACTGCAGTTCCTACCAATGATATTTATTGTAAAATGAAGATACATTGAAACCGACTAAAGTGAGTTAAAATGTCTTGTGTCAATAGCATTTGGGTTTTTCCAGAAAATCATACAATTTTGAAAGTTTATACACTTAAGTCAAAAACCAATCCATTCTTTGGTAAACACATCTGGATTTTCAGCTCAGCACCCAAAGTGTTAAGTTACTGTCATCCTTTTCGTTGGTGACTGATAGGCTTACATTTCTGGCACAAAGCTATACCAGAGACACATTAGAAGTTATTAAATAATTTTACATCCTTGAGAGCAGATTAATCAATTTATATCTTCAGTATTTGTAGGTTATCAGATTTCCACTTGAACAATCCTTTCATAAAAGTTCCTGAAATGTGGAATTGCTTATTTTAGGACAGAATTAGATTAATTGAATGGGTAAAGAAGGAAACTGATAAAAAAAATACCACATGTAAAGCGATGACACTTAATAAATTGATCAGAAGATTAAATGAAATTGACAATAAGCTGTCAATGAAATCAAATTGTTCTTATCTGATCAAGATGAACTAAATTGTAGTCTAGACCATGCAAATGAAAATATATTTGACCAAAAGTTGTGTGGTTCTGGCTGATGCATAACTGGAAAAGAACTTACAAAATACAACTTTTGATGTCTAACTCAAAATTTCAGCCCTGAAATTCATGTAGCATCAGAGTTGTATGAAGCCTTAAAGGCATTGTATAACATTGTTCCAAGTTTAAAAAATCTGAGCTACATGATTCCCCATGCTACCAGTGTCTTTGATAAGGTCTAAAAATGAAGCCCTGAAAAAATTGTATTTCAAAATGATTATTTAGTGCTGTAAAAAAGTAAAAATGGTAAGTTGGCCGGATTCACCTGCCCATTTCCTCCCATAGACTTACTGTGTGTAGATCTAGGCTATTTTGTACTCAACCCGAGTATTAATTGTTTACTCATTCATATCTTGCCAGTGGCAGCATAAATTTCCAAACTTTTGTATTCTAGGGTGTTTATTTGTCCATTCAAACACTACTATGTAGCTCAGATAGCAAAGTTTGACAATTATTTAATTTGAAGCTCCACAATGCTTGCCTGTGTCTTTAATATGTGAGTTACTGAATTGAACTCAGTGCAATGAGTGCAAAAAAATGTATGAATATTGCATATTTGTCCTATATCTACTCCAAATATTGTCCATTTTTGTCTGGAAAGGAGCTGAAGAAAATCACCTTGTGTGATGTTTTGTTTTGTATCATTTGAGATTGAGACATGAATGGAGTGTCAGACCGTTTCCACACAGCAGCCAAAGTGTAATTTTAAACATGATTGCAATCATTCATCACTCTAATTACGGTATTTTTACCTGTGTGAAAGCAAACTAGAATCATGATTTCAAATCAAATTCTAAAAATCAAATGCTGTTTCAGAAGTGTTTTCTAATCAAAATCCTCCCAAATCACCTTCAGTTTTCCTTGTTTGAACAGCGTGACCTCTAAAAACACGATTTGAGAAGTGGAGCTTTTGTGACCTTTCATTTACTTGCACTGGAATACCGTGCATTCTAGGGCATGTGTACAGGCATGTTGCAGCTGCATGATCCATCCAGTACATGGTTAATTGACAATGTACCCAGAAAAATGGCCATTTCACTTGAATTTTGATTTCTAGTCGTGTTGTCTGTAAAGCCTTTTTTCTTGGTTGTATGGTCGGTGACCATAATCAATGCAATTGCTATTGCGTTTGCAATTACAATTGCATTTGCAATCACAAATTGGTTTCCGTCTGAAAATGGTTTCAGTCTCAGATTTACTGCACTGAAAGTGGATGCACAAAAGTTATCAACCAATTGTATATTCGCCACACACATTCTACATTATATTATGCAATACACGTAAGGACAGGAGCCCAGAGCCACTTCCTTTACCAGCTTTAATGGATTCTACACTCCACACTCTAGTTATGTATATCATTATACTGTCCCCAACACCAAAATTTATGCTCAGACTGTCAGTTCCACACTAACTTAACATGCATCTGATTATATTTGAAAAACTATGGTGGAGCTTTATCTCAATCATCTCCTTAAAACTGTTGTCTATCTATTGTCAAAATGGAGTGAATGTGAGTTATTTTCTCCTTGATTTAATACTTTTGTTCTTCCACTTTAGATATCTCTCTTGCTTTCATGCTAAAAAAGCCCAAGTTAGTGAAAAAGTACTTATTATATTCTAAATGTTAAATTTTGATCATTAATAAAAAGTGTCTTTTTGTCCAGATGTGACACTTTAACTCTTAACGTGCCGAAGTCGCAGATCTACACCAAATAATACACATAAAGTCCATAGAGGCATAAATCCTCTGGCACGTTAAGAGTTAAACATCTGATAATGTAACCATGAAATAGTTGATTGATATGTTGTCATTTCCCTGGAAAATTACCGTACATAGATGTCCCTCTGGCAGGCAAATGTTGACAATAGGGTACAGTATTTCTTTTTACAGAGTTTTATTCAGTTAGTTCTGGGAGAAATCAGGATAAAAGCGATTGTCTGAAATAATTTAGCCTCTCCACAATAAAAGCAATTGTCCTTATTCATTTCTATGGATTCATTATGCTTTAAACCGATGTCTTTTCCAGGGCTGTGGTCATTTGCGTAATACCTTCCATAAATTGCTTATGAAGACAAATAAATACCCGGTTTACATTAAAAAAGGGTACTAATTTTCAATTCATCGGATCCGTTTACCCAACAGCCATGCCAATTTACTCGTGCATCGCGATAAAGGTCATGTATGTGATATTACATATGATTAAACGAACGACAACAAGTAAAAAAAAAAAATCATAATCTGTGGAATTAGCTCCTATCGAGATCGTGCTCATAATACGCGAGTACTTTATCACGGCTCTTGAGGAGGAGATAAGCGCAAGGCACTTGAAATGGCATGCTCAACTCGGGGTATGACGCTCCTCATGTATAAATCAATTTGAAGGTTTGGAAATGTTAAAGGTGCCTTTCAGAGTTGATGCCCAAACCAGATGTCGTCAATTACATGTATGCTTTAGAAACGATGTCTTCAAAATCTGGGAGGCCTGTCTGAAGCATGCCGTACATTTTCTGTTCGAGGGCCTGTTAGATATATTCTAGGGGGGAAAGCGGGGTGGGGGATCTATGATCGATGGGGTCTATAAAGCATAAGCTTTGCAAAAGAATTTTTGGGGTGGTGTAAGGGGAGGGGGAGGTTTTTTCTTAACCCATCTATGCAACAATCCCACTCTTTGTGGGATTTTTGTCATTTCTTTTCATAACTCATGAAGTGGGAGTAGAAAAATAAAGTCCTGCTGAAAACAAAGGAAAAGTTTCCCTTCAATTTGAGCCTATATTTATCACAGTCCAATGTACGAGTCGATTGCAGGATTTTTTTCAAACGAAAAATGATCAAGAAATCTTCAAATCGGCAATGCTTTTAATAATTGAAAATCCAACATTTCTCATGCAAATTGGCAATATATGACCAAAATATTGAATAAAATTGTTTTTTTTTATTTATAATGTGTTTCACTTCTTTTGGAAGTGCCATTAAAAGAAATTACAAAAATATGTTGCAAATTTGAATGATGAAATTGGGATTTAATCCTTTTAAAAATAAACCCGTGTGCATGAATTGGTTATATAACATGTTATTCATGGTAACAAAACTATGTTTTATAATATGTATGACATCATTTGGAATGAATGAATAAGAGAGTACCTTGTGATTTATTTAACCTGTTGGCAACGGAATACAGATGTGCCATGTACAGTGTGTCTCTAAAAAAAGTAAACCCAATTTAACGGAATTTTCAGAAACTAATAAAATATTTACACATTTATTTTTCAATGTTTAGTATAAGTCAAATAAGTCCTCATGTCCAATGACACAACGTCAGGCTATATGTTACTTCATGCATGATGAGCATGATTAATTAGTGAATGGGTGTGAAATCATCTACTGTGGCAAGTTAGGATTGCACGTTTGATTCGGAAGTTTCAATCAATCAAATGACATTAGGAAATTTTGTTTCTTCACGATTTACTTACCAGAGATACTCTGCCTCAATTGTCAACTTGTAACTCATGTTTTGGAAAGCATCGTGAAGTGTGCCTGTGTTTAGGAAACTTTGCTGAAGTTGTTATGTAATATAGGCCTAAGTGATCAAAAAATTTAACTTTCAAATAGGCCCTGATGCTATGACATAGCAGAAATAACTTGCCACAGTGATGATTTGACACCAGTTCACTAAGTTGAATCATGCTCAGTCATGCATGAGAGTTAGATAACCTAAGTGATATAATTGGACTATCTAACCATGAAAAAATAATGTGTAAATATTTTATAGTTTTCTGAAAATTTGCCGTTGAAGTTGGGTTTACTTTTTTTAGAGACACCCTGTACATTGACTCTATTGGACTTAACTCTTAACATGCGGAAGTCGCAGATCTGCACCAAATAATACACACAATCTCCATTGAGGTTGAAATCCTCTGGCATGTTAAGAGTTAAAGAATCTTGCAAGGAATGGGTTACAGACTTAAACATTGGGGAGCTTCAATTTAAGAAATTGTCGAACTTTGATATCTGAGCTACATAGTAGTGCTTTAATGGACAAATAAACATGCTAAAATACAAAAGTTTGGAAAGTTAGGCGGCCACTGACAAGATATGCATGAATAAACATCACCCTTGGAATTAGCTCTGTGGTGGAGTATATAATAGTATAGATCTACACAGTCGTCTTTAGGAGGAAATGGGCAAGGTGAATCCGGTCAACCTGAGTACATAGATTTTCACTTTTTTTGAAGTACTAAATAATCATTTTGAAATTTTTTTCAGGGCCTCATTTTTAGACCTTATCAAAGACACTGAAAAGCATGGAGGATTATGTAGCGCACATTTTTTTAAACTGTGGTCATTATTAACTTGTATCTGTAAGATTTGATCTTATCACAATCTAATTTGAGTGATCTTTTGTCTGTTTCCTTTCTGAAGTTGCTAGGAAGAAACATTTGGGTGTTTTATTTGATAAATCATCACAACAATATACAGAAAATATTTGTTTTTATGCCTCTGAAACACTGTTTCATCCTGGATTTCATGAAATGTAGCATTGTGACCGTCGTACATGACAGTGCACTAATACTTGTTATGTATCTTGCTTGAGTTATGTGACTTGTCTAGTATATGGCATTCAAAAAAGTTGTGCATGCACAATCTTTCACGTGCATTTTACATTCGCAAATCTAGACTCACGAAATTTGCGAAAGTTAAATGCTTGCAAAAATTTCTGTTTTTACAGTATTCTCCTGTGTCAAACATTTGTGAGCTCATTTTAGGACGTTGCAACAAGTTCCCTGGGCATTAGGTGTAGTGGGTCCCATGTAGTCTTAAAGATTGTGTTCATGATTTGCACACCCTCAAATGAGCTCAGTCCAGGAAAGGGGCTAGAATCATTTATAATGTAACCACTTCTCTCATGAAACCTTATCACACAGAAGTCAGTTTAGTGAAAAATATAACCATTAAGAACTCAATTTGAATGAATGCATGTTTATTAATTTGAATTTATGCGACCGTTACACTCGGCTGGTTGCCAGACGGTATTCTTGCATCATTACGTGAACACATAATTCCCTGCCAATCAAAGCTTGTACTGGGTTAGAAACAACATAGCTAGACCAGTACCAAATGGCCTCAGTTATGCAGAAACAGGTGAATTCTTCACAATATAACAATTTAGCAAATTAAAACTACAGCCAGCATTTGAATTCTAGAGTTACTGCTACACATGCAACTTGAGCAAAGGGTCTCGGCCTGTCGTTTTACAATTTGAAAATTGGAGATGGTATGACCCCCAAATTGTGAACACTGTATTTTTACCTATCTTTCTTCCACTGGATCTAATCTGAACAAAAACAGTAACTTCTGCAAATCAAAAACTCGGTCTTTAAGGATGCTATACAGTGTGTATCAAAAAAAAAAATGCATTTGCGCACAGAATTTAGTTCTAATATAGTTGGTGTTTTAATCCCTTGCAGACCGATATTGCAGAAGATTTCAACTGATGTGCACAAGTATTGAATCTTCAGCATGCTCAGAGAAGAGCTCATATCAACCCTGTGACAAGAAAGACAAAAATGAAGCAATGATTCAGATACACCCACTAAAAGAAGAAATGTCTTGTTTGCAAGATGAACTGTGAATTGACCCCCAAAAATGACATTTTCGTCTGTTTAAGGATGGTTTATCTGAATCATTGCTTCATTTTTTGTCTTTCTTGTCACAGAATTGATATTAGCTCTTCTCTGAGCATGCTGAGAATTTAATACTTGTGCACATCAGTTGAGAGCTTCTGCAGCACCGGTCTGTGAGGCACTAAACATTGACCATAAGAACACAATTCTGTGCACCAATGCATTTTTGGCCGGTTGGACAAATGTGGGTTGTACTCACTCATGCATAAAATATTTTCAATACCAACAGTGTCATCAGATAGCTTAGATCCAAGGTAAAATATTAATATAAAAAGATAATCTCAAGATCATGACAATTTTTTTGTAATAAATTTTTATCTAAGTGTGTACTTTTTTTTGATACACACTGTATAACACTGAGGAAGACCTGTTAAAAAAGTTGTCAAACTTTGCTATCTGACATATCTGACAGTGTTTGAATGGACAAATAAACACCCTAAAACACAAAAGTTTGGATAGTTATGTTGTCACTAGTACAATATGTGCAGATACAAATTGGCACATTAATTATTCTCGGCCAATAGGAAATTCTGCAACACAGCAGTCTATGGGGGAAAGCTGGAATGGTCTCTCAATGATTTTCACTTTTTTAAACACTTAATGATCATTTTAAACTGTTTTTTTTCAGGGCTTCATTTTTAGACCTTATCAAAGACACTAGTAGCGTGGGGAATCATGTAGCTCAGACTTTTTAAACTGGAAACATTGTTATACAATGCCTTTAACATCAGAAGATGAACATGATCTTCAATAAACAGAACAACTCAATTACAGCCGTCGTAAACGGCATTCTCTGAGTTAATTCTGAGCCCTCCTGTGCACGGCAAGACTCGCCTCATCAGGTGATTTTCTAATAAAGCGCGATGGAACCGACTTCGAACTATTAATTACTCGAGTCGCCAGACACAGCCTGAGTGGTTTGCATAGAGTGGATTGCATTACTTGTCTTACATAGGTGCGTGATGAAAAGGGCCCAGAAATTTGGGGAAAATCTTGTCTCAAGATG
>JZLH01S0120968.1:370-59276 GCA_001188425.1 Eucidaris tribuloides
AGTTTTTTTTCTACAATAAACTTTTTATATATTTTGTCGTGCCGCTCCGGCCCTGCGCGGTGGCAGCGCAGGAGCTGCAGCTACACTTGTCACGATTGCGAATGCGGGAGAGAATCTGGCTCATTTCGTGTCGCCGATTACCATCATCGGCAGATATTAGTTGGGAATAATGTAATTAAATTATTTGCTATAAAATGACTGAGTGTGAATTCTGGGTTAGCAAAAATTACGCCCGACGCTACATTATTCCACGAGCTTTCGGAACTCTTGCTTCATATAGGTAAAGAACACAACACTTATCAAGCTACGATGTATGGCTACATTGGATAGCGCGCATGTTTATTGAGCGTATGACTCGGGGTTCGAATCCCACGCTACATTCTACTTTTAAAATATTTTTTTTACTTTTTTATTTATTAATGTCTTGGGGGTACAAGCACTATTCTGTACGGTAAGCAACGTTAGTCGTTACTTAGATGTACTGTATTTAATTGTGAATTAGCTGAAAGTGATCTATAACGTAAGTTAGATCTTACGTTAGTTAACGCCGAAAGTACGTTAACGTTATTGCGTAAGGTCTACATTTATGAAAATCTTTTAACATATCAATAAACAATGAATATATGAAAGTAGTTTATAAAACAAATATTACGGCCTTCATTCGAGGCTCTAGATTAAAACTATGTCCTCGGTGACTACAATAGAACTATTTTGCTTCGGGGCTACGCCCCTCAGCAAAATAGTTCTATTGCAATCACCTCGGGCCCTATAGTTTTAACTAGAACCGCTCATGCCGTAACATATTTTGTATAATATTATAGCAATGCCAATCCTCGGACTTAGTCTTAAATACAGCCGTGGATGTGGTGGCATAACCAAGGATGTGTCCATGTAGGGTCACTCTATATCAAAGAAAAAAAAAAAATATCGTAATTATATGACGCCTACAGTAGAGAGTTCCTTTGTTGAGCTCCGTATGAAGCTGAGCATGCAATCTTGGTAGCTGAAGTTTTATTTAGTACATCGCCTCTGCTGTAAATTGGCAACAATTTACTATCGATCGCGTGTGTTTGTTGTGTGTGTCCTGAAGTTGAGGGGAAGGTACGTCTCTTTGTAATTTCACGCATTTTGTCTGATTAACCTGAACATAATTTGATGTGTAATGTGTGGTATCATGTTCACCTGAATGTGTCGATATTGTAGAAATCAAGTAAACCGTAATTGATTCCGCATCGTGTCTGCATCACGCTCGTAAAAACGTGCAGTCGTCAGATCAGATGCTTCGGCGTTGTCGTCCGGTACTCTGCCGCGCCACACCGCTTCGCCTTTGGCTTTGTAAGGGGAAATGCCGCACAGCCAGTGACAGCCTGCTTCCACGACTTGGCCCTGCTTATTTTAGCTTTGCCTTTGCCTTTGGCTTTGCTTTACTTTGGTATGCGTTTGTTTTCGGGGAGAAATAAGAAGCTGCGAATAATAATGGCTCAATTCCAGTAATATAATTCATGTGATAAACCAGATTAAAAATATATGCTATCTCACTAAAATAGTAAATTGTGGTCAACAGAGTTGCCAATCTTGTCATTAATGTACACTGTAGACTGTAACTTGTTAGTCTTTACGCCATTTCGCATCCATGTATTTTGTAATTTTGCTTCAAGATTGGGAATTTGCAAGAGTATATTTTTGCAATTTTATTGTATTTACATTCACTTTCTGCAGAAATGTCAAGGAGGTGAAAATTTTCGCATTCACCATGTTCATTGATTCAGTACATGTAAGTCGTGAAATTCGCAAAAATAAAACCACCATGAAATATTATAAATCATCGTTTCCAGTATGTTTCACCATGTAGACTGTACACTGAGTGAATCAAACTGCTGTAGGCTAATAGGGGTCTAATGAATGTATGACATCAATAGAAATGCATGAAAAATCAAACAAATGAAAAAGGGCTAAATTGCGCGGGTCTTGTGCTCAATGCGTGAGAGTTGGCAGCCCTGCAATGACCCATTATAGCCTGGAGATGATCGGCGATCAGGCTGCCAGCTGCCATGCATTGATCTGTAGCTGTGCAGTGTGCATATGCTTGAATAATCTGACCCTCCAGCACAACACTAAACAGACTCTTTTTTTTTTGACATTGGTCTGGTTGTCTGTATGGGGTCAGAGTACATGCAAATCTTAGGAAGAACATAAATTTCACATAAATTCACAAACATTTGTGTGAAACTTCAGTATCTCGTTAAATGTTCAACGATATCTCACAAAGTAGGTTGGAGTATAATTTTCAATTCTTTAAATTTACCTTGGACAGTATCAGAAGTATGTGTTAAAAATTGAAATAAAAATTTAAATTGTATATATGCAGGGCTCGACTTTAGCAGGGGCCCTTGGACCATTGGCTCCCCAGAATCGCTACGTGCTCCTTAGAAATGTATTTTAAAAACCCCGCCTGGCTCCTCAAGTTTAGAGATACAGGCATTCAACCAGTTGTGACTGAGGGAAACCTGGCTCTCAAAAGCTCAATTTGGCTCCCTAAAAATGTTCCTGAGGAGCCCGACTGGCTCTCTAAAAAAAAGTTAAGGTCAAGCCCTGATATGATACATGTATTTGTACTTTGGTTGCTTGGGTGACGAACTCTCTGGAGAATAGATCAGATTCAGCTGGCCTGTGTCAGGGTCACATCTGATTACATTTAAACTTGTAATGTTTTGTTTTCATTTTTCAGATGGTTTATTATTCCAAAGTATCAAAAACTGTGCAATTTGGATTCTTCTTCTTCTGGTATCCAGGGCTCAAAATAATGTTTTTCTCATGGGGGCTCTTTTGGCTGAATTTGGCTACAATTTACTTTGTGTCTATGGGAATGTTCGGGGACTCTTTTGACATTTTTGAGGGCTCTTTTTTGCATTACTGGGGCAAATCGCCCCAAGCCCCCATGTATTTTGAGCGCTGCTGGTATCTCTACCTCCTTTACTCCTGAAGATTATTGCAGACTTGTGTGTGTGTGCAGACTTACATACTGTATGAGGGCAATAGGTGTGAAAGTGCCTGGATGTACATGTAGGGTGCATATTATTCATATTGTTTAAGCAAAATCGTCGTATTGCTCTAAAGCGGCTCCATCCATCAAGTGGCAATGGAATTCTTCGGCACTAAGTGGGGTAAACCATTGCACTGTCATGTACGAGGAAAGAAGTCCTGAGTGTTTATTGTTGGATTGACAAAGCATTTCTGATTAACAAGCCCTGAGGTATAGATTTATAAGTACAAAATTTGTGTTTTTGTTTTCACCCAGTTACTGTAGTCATTCTCTTTTATATGGACATACATGTACATCTACAATGCAGTTTTTGGTGAGGATGCCCCTTATGTACCAACTTTAACATGTATTTCCCCTATGTTCCAACCTATACATATGTAGGCCTATGTCCTATGTCATATTCCTTGCCAGATATTATTCAAATTTACTATGGAGGTGTGTTGTGGGACATTCCAGCTACATTGTGGCTGTTTTTTCTTTTGTGGTAGGGTCATCATTTGCTCGCAACTTTTGGAAGGACCTCTGTCCACTTGTGTACAGTATGCCGTACAAACCTTATTGAATGGATTTTCTTCCAATTTTGCATACTGCAGCTCTATACTGTATGACACAGGGGAAAAAATACACGGGGGCTCGGGGCGATTTAGCCCCCGAAATTGCCAAAAGAGCCCCCGAAATGTGTGAAGGAGCCCCCGTAAAATACCATAGGGCTCAATACAAAAGAATATCTGGAAAGCACAGAAACATGAAAAGTAGCCCCCGAAAAGAAAATTTTAATTTTTTCCCTGGTATGACAAGTTAGGTTTTGGTACACGATTACACAAAAGTGGTACACTACATATTTATGGTTCTAACAAATAGAAATCAAGTTGCACTGGCAGAATCTGCAGAAATGCTGTACAGAGAATGTATTTCGATAAATATTTTCCATCCAAAACTGGTGCAATTTCATGTACAGTGGAGCAAAGTTCTTATAAATAAGTGTTTACAGTTGGTCTTTCACAAAGCAGTATATGGGCAGTTCCACAGGTTGATGGACAAACCAAGCACTACATAAACTGGCTCTATCTCAACTCATGTTACATTGTATTGGTTTGATTGGCTATCATTTATGAAGAAACAATGGGGGTCATCATTTCTACCCCAAATTTTGCTTCTGTCACGCTGCCTTCTAGGAGAATCAGCAACCATACACAATATGCCACATGTGGGACTAGGCTCCACCTACTGTGAATAAATCTAAGTTTTATGAAAAATTATCATTTTTTCTCCATTTTTTTCCATGAAATAGTGTAAAGCATATAATACAGCAATGATGAATGTATTGCTTTTCCAATGAAAAACTATTTACATGAAGATAGCCCAGAAAATATGTCTTCGGACAAAATGTAATGTGAGTAACCGTAACGTGAGTAACCGATGTTGTTGTAATTTATACAAAAATAGGGTAACCCACTACATTTCGCATTTAGTCAGTTTGTGGCTGTCTATCAGAGTGCTTTGATAAGAATACATTTTGTTTGAATGAGAGCTCCACATGAGGAAATTTTTCAATTAAGTCCTCTTTACATTTTATGCATGTCCAAATTCTGTAACGTGAGTAACCGAGACATTTCAATGATTTTCATACGGTTCAATTTAATTTCTCAAATTTTTATTTTGTACAAATCAGAAGCAACATGTATGCTTTAAGATGGCCTAAAGACTTTACGCTATCTACCATTAATAGTATTGCAAGAGATCAACAAGTGAATCAAAATGCCTTCAAATGTAACGTGAGTAACCGTGGAATTGCCCATATACAGTACTGTAACTGTGGTCAACACGGAATATGCTGTGCTTGTGAGGAAGGTCACACCAAGGCACCAGTTAATCAAGTTTTAGTGCACTTCATGAACCTACACGTATATGTAGAGAAAATTTTATAGAGACTTTGATGACCAAAACTTTGAAATTCATAAATACAGACTCACCTGCACTTTATATTTCTTGTAAAATAAAGTTGAAGCAGTGGCATACAATATATGTAACAATATCATGAGGACTTGTATTCTTTTCAAAGGAAATAGGTTATGCAACATATTGAAATTGTACATATTTTTAGGTTGGAATTTACAGGGGGGGGGGAGTGCATGTATGCAACTACAGTGTATGCATTACATTCGCTTCTTCAGTACAATCCATCAAACTTTTCATATGTACAGTATTGAGCCTTTGGTCTATGGGGCTACCTGGACATGTGCTGTAATCTATCTCTCTTGTATTTCAATCCAAGCTTGCTTGTTTAAATGTTAAATCATAGATCATTGTATTAAGAGATATGGATATTTCTCCTAGCTCCCCCTCCCCCCATCTCAGCAGCATTGCTTTGTGTCACTTGCAGCTTTGAATCAGCATATAAACACTACACAAAAAGTAAATTCCCCCTTATTCAAAATACTATAACTTTTTAAAGAAATAAATTTGAGCTGAACAATTTTGCAGGGGTGTTTGTACACTCATTGACTAACTTCTGTATTAAAATGCAATTGATCTGTCATTTATGCATGAGTGAGCATGCAGTAAAGGCAAAATTGTCACTTTTCAAAAGTCCCAGGAGTCAGTTATTACGTCAAAATAACAGCACAAAATTGTATTTTTTGCTTATGGATAAAGTGTGCTCCCTCAACCATGACATGGTTACAACTTCTTATGTTCTTAGAACATGTTCCAATACATTTTGCTGAAAAATATCTGATTTCAATTTTTCCAATAAACTTAATGGATTTTACAATTTCAAAACTTAGGAAGTATTAAGCATTTTGTAATTGAGCACACTGAACTGTAGAAAGTGTCTGCGGAGATGTGAGGGGGTCAAACGATAGATGATTAACATAACTAACGCTAAATCATTCACCAGAAACAGAATTTGCAATAATCCTGTTAGGATTCATATATCCTCCCAAATGACCCCTGTGAATTTTGAAAAGTGACCTTTTTACTTTAAATATGTGCTCACTCATGCATGACTTTGCAGATCTATCACATTTTCACACAGAAGTTAGTCAATGAGTGCAGAAACACTCCTGCCAAATTATTTTGCCCAAAGTTATTTTGTTAAGATATGGTATTTTGAAAAAGGGGGAACTTACTTTTTGTGTAGTGTTTACAGTATATAGGGTAGGCGTACCTTCTGTAAGTCAGTTATGTTGTGCTTGTGAGTGAATGTCTGTTGCTTGAGTTTATAGTAAATTGCAGTTTATTTTGATGCATTTCGGTATAACAGACAATGCATGCTCATATATGTTTATGTACTTGTAAGTCTGCAGAACTAGAACTAACATTCAATATGCCATTTCTATTAATATGTACCTGCTTCATACAAGATTCAGAGCCTGATACATGTAGTACTGTCTTGTTATCACTTGTTGCCATGCCAGGAAATGGTCAATTCAGGAAGCAGTCTTTAGTTGATGGCATCATTTTATAGACAGCTATTCAAGATTCAAGTAACCAGGGGCCATTTCACCATTCCACCCTGCTCTTTATGAGTGAGTACTCAGTAATGGGGTATGGTAGTAAACAAAGTATTACACACAAAATTACACAAAGATCATTTTTACACTACTACCTGACAACGAAATGAATTGTTCCTTCTTTTTTTATTATTATTATCATTAGAAGCAGCATAGGAAAATAAGGAAATAACCCAGGGCGACAGGCAATTTAGCCCTTCGGCTTGGCAAAGCCCAAATCGCCCCCTAAATCCCCAAAACCCAATTCTCTGGGGCAACCATTTCCTTCAGAATCGCCTTCAGATTTGCTATGAAAAATTTCAATTTTTTTTTATTATGACGTTGAAACAAAAATGAATTAAATGGTTGCTTTTATGGATGAAGCACCGGCTAAAACACAGGCAATCTTTCACTGTATTCTTCAAATTCTGATGTGCAACAAAAAAGTAGCCCCAGTGGTAGAAAAATAGCCCCCCAAAATAACAAAAACAGCCGCAAGGCTCTAATAAAAATCACCCTTAAAAAATAAAAATTAATTCCTATCCTGATTAGAAGCTATTATTGTTTGTGTGTATGTGCATGTGGTATTGTGATCTGTATTTTAAAGATGTAATGTACTACAATGTACTACATTTAATGAGTGTCCTGACTCCTTAGTGCAATGACCCATCATTTTCATGATTCATCACATTTCTTTGAAGCTTCCTTCCTGCAGAATGTCAGTTGGATATTTTCATTGAAATGTACTTAGAGCACGGTCCGTAGTACTTTACAATGTTCATAGTAATATTTTCCATGTACATAGAAGAGAACTCTAAGCTCATAGCAAGTTGCTTTGCCCTGAAATGATGAGATAAATGGTACCATGAATGGGCACAGGGTACCAAATAGAAATCCGCCATTTTCTTGAATTATGTACATATTTATTTTTTTTCAGTGCAGTACGTTGGGTTACCATTACCAAACCATCTAAACATAATTTGTAGTGTGCTTTTCAATGTTGAAAAACGTTTGTGCAAAATGTTTTGTGGTATTATTCAACACTAGAGACCTTAAAGCCACAGGCTAACAATGACCGCAGTTTAAAAAAAATGTGAGCTACATAATCATCCTCATTCCTCCATGCTCCAAGTGTCTTTGATAAGGTCTAAAAATGAATCCCTGAAAAAAATTGTGTTTCAAAATGATTATTTAGTGCTTTAAAAAAGTGAAAATCATAAGTTGACTGGATTTACCTGCCCATTTCCTCCCATAGGTTATTTTGTACTCGGCCTGAGTACTAATTGTTTATTCATTCATATCTTGCCAGTGACAGCATAAATTTCCAAACTTTTGTGTTCCAGGGTGTTTATTTATCCATTCAAACACTACTGTGTAGTTCAGATAGCAAAATTTGACAATTTTTATTTGAAGCTCCACAATGTTAGCCTGTGTCTTTAACTTCCAATGTCATTTCCACCTGACGTTTGATCAATTTATGTCTGTATGTTGCACACCAGTGAAACACCTGCACCTGGTTAGGTACAATTGTTCTGACTTCTAGTGATCTTTTAATATGTCATGTAGATTCAATACATGTACATGTATGTATCTGAGATTATTACATGTAGTCTTAAGTAGCCATTTTAATGCTTGAAAATTTGCAGGATTGTGTAGATTTTTGTGAAGACCTGTATTTGGGTGAACTATCGTACAGTGTATCATCATTCTAGATCTTGTTTATAAAGTTAGCGCATGTGTGTAACCTTGACAGTATTAAAATAGCTAGGAGAACTCTGGCAAGTAGAAATTGGAAAGTGTCCAAAAAAGATTAGTAAGACAATAGACATGGATAATTGTGGGTAATGTGCCATTTCCTAGTAGCAAACAAAACATCACATCATGTGTATAGTGTGGGATGACCCCTTGACTTGTTTAAATATTGCATAGAGGTGAACCACAGAAACTTCAAAATACCTGCTGTAAGTACTGACATGTGTAACCTTGGGATAACAAAAACAGACAGATTGTAGTATGTAAATTAGGGCTACCCTGGTCACTGAAGCTTACCTGGTAAAAATGGTGCTCTGCATAATTTTGTACTTCCGGACCAAGAAAACGATTATGTAAATAAACCTGATACATGTACAATATATCCCCTCACCTGCATAAAAACAATGATACATGTTGATACAAATGTAAAAATCTACATGTACAATGCAACATTTACAGTAGTCTACGTGTAGATGCAAGAGGAATAGTGACTGTACTTTGTATATGTGGAAGAAGTGTGCAGTGCATAATAATTAATACTGCTATACATTTTTCATTCCAAGTTCATTAGACTAAGCATGTACTAATGTACCCAAGATGATACAATTCCTTCTGTAGAAAACGTGAATAATAGTTGAGAAAGTATAAATGTCAGAAATGTACTAAAGACACGGGAAGCACCATTTAAAAAAAAATTCACCTTTGACATCTGACCTACTTTACTTTACTGTACATGAAATGGACAAGTTATTGCACTAGAAGGACAAAACTTTAGACAGTGTATGATACTGTATGTGACTTAATTAATCTCCAGTGGAGAAAAAGTGTATGACACAGCGATCTATTGTGAAAACTGGAGTGGTCGCTCATTGAATTTCACTTTTTAAAAGCACTTACTGGTAATGTTCATGCAATTTTGTCGGGGCTTCATTTTTTTTTACACCTTATCAGAGACAAAGTAGACCAAATACATGTACATGTATCTAGACTAGACAAAGTTTTGGCAATTTACAGTGTACAGGTAGATCACTGAAATGTACTCATACACCTACATGTAGGTGTAGTTGCACATACAGATATTGGCAGCACAAAATAAATATCCCCCAGAAACAATTTAAAATGGTGCTATTTTGGAAAAAGAAAGGCAATGGTGAAGACTGTAAACATGTGTATTGTATGACAACAGATACACTACAAGTGTTTTTTTTCCATACCGGTAGGCTGCAGCTCTGAGAAAATGTGAAAATTATTAACCCGTTGGCTACGGGAACCGGATGTGTCCTGTGTTAACTCTATGGGATTTTCAGAATCTCGTAGGCAACGGGTTAAATGGACATGTTTGATTTTGAATATTGTTTTTAACGTTTTTGTATCATTTATGTGTGTTTTGACAGAGATCCGTCAGAGAATAGAGACCTAAAGAAGTTGGGGCTGTGACCTGGACCTTTCCCTGTTTTGCCTGAGCTTGTCCCTGTCAGCTGAGCTGAGTATCCCATCCTAAAAGGAACTGCTAGCAGCTTTGAGAATGGATGATTCTGAAGTACCGGTAATAATTCCCAGAGAAATCAACGGCAACTTTCCGCCGTCACACCAATACGTAGATGATGCCATCGGTGAGGACGAGGTGGATTCTTCGAGGGTGATGTTGCCACCGGGTCTGGATGAAACTGACAGCTCTGCTCGGAGAACCTTAAACCAAACTGTGGGCATCTTGGACCACGATGGTAACCAGAATAGCACGGATGATGATGAGGGATGCGATGATGATGGCTACTGCTCTCAGGATCAGATGCACTCATGTGAGCCAATGCTGCAGAATTCAATCCCTCAAAGGAACTGCCACACAAACCTCAATGACAACATAAGTCCAAGACCACAGTCCACTAGTCCAAGACCAGCCACCTCAACGGGGAAAGTACTCAATGTCAATATGCCACCCAACTACGTGGTGAGGTCTAACGAGAGACGGACAACGTTCAGGCCAAACTATAATGAGAATACTGTGCAGGATGCCATTGAGAGTGATGTTGGTGTCCATGTCAAAGATATTTCTTCAAGACAATCTCAGTTATTGCACAGAGCAGACATGATCATGCCAGAATCCCACATGGCAGTACTACGTGGCAGTGATGAACATCAGAATAATCTCAACAACAGATTGACTTCATCTAGGCATCAAGCAGGAAGTTCCTCAAGACAACAAGATGATGATGCTGAGCATCATCAGCCTCAAGGTTTCCAAGGCCAGGTGACCAGAAAGAGGAAGGGAAGGGATGAGGAGGAGAATGGTAAATCCATGGAACCAGCAGAACCAAACACCAAGAGAGTAAGACGGAGTGACATAGTGCCAAGTGAATATGGATCAGGTACTATAAAAACACAGGAATTTGTACTTTTGTAAAGTATAGGTATGGATTATTATTTTCATACTCAACATGACCACAATTAAGTTTAATAAAAACAGGCCTTTTTTCAACTGAAATTAGTTTTATCCATTGCATGAAGTAGTTAAATGCTAATTGCCAGTTGGATACTTGCAATAGCAACATTATACTGAAACAGGGTAAATTTAGTAATAGCTGATTGTACTAGAAATGTATGACATATTGAATGATCTCAGTTATAGAATTTAAATGATTGTGCAAGTTACTTGTACATTGCAAGTCTTGTACTTGTGAGAATGGAATTGCATAGATAATGGAAGGACCAAAGTTTTGTACAATGGGAAAAAAATTAAATTTGTAAAAAAAAAAAATCTGCAGTATTCCACTTTTCCTCAAGAACTGGCTAGTAGCAATTGAACATCCAAAATAGAAACTTATCGTTTTGGAATAAAAATGAAATCAGAGATAAAGAATGTCGGTATGACAAGTTTTTGGTATACCGATATCGCTGAAAAAATACCGTTAAAACTCAGTATACCGGTAGCATGCCTACTCAGGCAACTGCACAAGTTGACTCGATGCCATGGGGAGTATTGCACAAAATTGAAAACGGATTGAAACCATCAGTCAATTAACCGTTGAAACGATGTATAGGTTAAAATATTTGTTACAAGAACATACCACTATCATTGGTAACAAATATCAACGACAATGAATTCTTTGACTCACCAAAATACTGATTATAACGTCTTTACAAAAGAAATATCCCTCCGGATGTCAGCCTCGCGTTCGCAATAAAAACATGAGATCGCAAAACTACGTGGTCGGCTATTTCTGCCTTCTTGACATACGCCCTCAACGGTAAGTGACAGGATAGTCAAAAGCCTCAAATCTCTCCGTGGTGCGTGAGAGTCGGCAAGAATTGAGTTGCGAATTGTTTTATGCGACATGCGACATGTCTGTGCATGTAAAAGCAGTCCACAATCGGCAAATTGGGCGTGAATATTCACAGAAATATCTCTTTTGGAGACAATTTATTGTGGAAGGAAAGAATAAATATAACATGACTTGCAAATGGATGTTGATATTTTGTTGATATATGGAAGAAAATATCAGAGAAAAACGGAATATCGGAAAAAGTTGATATAGCGATATTTTTTCAGTGGCTATACCGGGAATACCGACAAATTAAAATATCATTCAAAAACGATATACCGAAATACCAACATACTTTAATCAGAGATTCATAAGTTGTTTAATTAAAAAAAATGGTCTTTGGGATTATTTTCTTTCTGCGGCTGTCAGGTAAATGCTGAAGTATACCCAATCCTCCTGTGTAAATACACTTAAAGAAAACGTTCCAGTTTCAAAAACATGAAACTTAGATCTTCATGTAACATGCAAAAAGTTAAAAAGATGTATGAAGGGAAAAAAAAAATCATGATTTTTTTTTATTTTCAAGCAAAACTGAACATTAGAAAATAGAATACTTGCAAGAAATGGAAGAAAGGAAAATTTATTATTTGAGAAGGAAACAGAATTTCAATTGTGCTAAATCAAAAACTAAACAGGGTAAATAGAACTCTATATATTAACCTCACAGATAGCACCATATATATAATTTCTGTAATCATTGTTTATCACCTTACATGTATATGTACCTGTACCAGCATAAATATATAGTTTCCCAATTTTATGTTATATCAAATTTCTTGCACCCATACAGCCGTTCCAGCCACCAAGCGTCAAGCGGAAGGGCCAACCAATCATTATGACATCCAAGGACAAGCCAACTGGGTTGTCCAGGCTCCACAACACTGCACCTTCCACAGTCAGTCTTTTTTTACATATTCAGTTTTAAGATAACTTGGAGTACTTATTGATGAGGAACAATCTTTCATAGGAGTCCCCATTTTATTGGTTTCTAGGTGAAAGCATATTACATGTACATTTGCATTATAATATGGGAATAGTTCACTTCAAATGTAATAAATAGTTGTAGGATTGGCGGTTTAACAGGTAAATTTTCATTGCTGGCCCTGGCATTGCAAATGTTCATTATTAACTTTGTCCCTCTGTTGATTTTTGTGAATGCTTATCAGCATGATGATTTATATAGCAGTTTTGTTAGAAATAAAGTGTTCTTTTATTTTCAACTAATGTCTTCTGTATTAGAGTGACATTTTCAGAATACTATGTGTTCATACAGTTGATGGTTTGAGAACTGATTTATGTTTTTGAGTATAGATTTAGTTGTATTCATTCATATTTTACAAGCTTAACACGATTGAAAAGGAGGGACTACGCAATGTACTTCTTTGTAGAGTACGGGATGAGGAAATAATGATGAGCGAAGGTACGACCAGCATTCATAAAGTCTACCTAAAGATCCTCATCTATGAATGTACACACCGGCTCGAATACCCCAACCCCATAGGGTTAATTCTGTGATATAAAGTGTGAGTCAGTAAAATGAAACCAAGACTCAATCCCAAAAGGGAATGATACCGTAATCATTTTCCTTTCGTGTGGTATATTGGTTATTCATATTCTTTCACAGGTGATTGCTCAGCAATCTCGTAAAACATGTCAAAAAGTTTTTGTCAAAGTTGGTATGTACATGTAGTTTGTCACTCAATGCTCAAAATGTGTGCAAGTTACAGTCAGATACATACTGTGAATACCGTAATTGCCAGTGTATTAACCACATTTATTTTCCATTGGGAAAAGCTAATTGCATACATAAACAGTCAGAGGAAATAGAGGTTATTACTTTAATAACATGTTCTCATTTAAACCACCATTACTGCTGGATTGTTTCAGATCGTGTAGTCAAAAAATAAAGCTGGTTATTTAGAAATTGTATCAAAATATTCTGTCTCACCATTGCGACAGACTTTGACAAATTGAGTGTTACACTACCATTCTTCCATGGCAGGGGCAGTAAGGCTGATAGGTTGTTGTGAGACTCCTTCATACTCGCTCATAACATCTTGTTTGTGTGCCGATGGTGACAGCTCAGCTTGGCTCTGTGCCATTATCTGCAAGGACAGGATACAAAGCCTGACTTATTTGTGCTCGTCCCAACTAACCCCCTGTCAACCCCTTCCTCACCCTACCCAAGCTTATCAGCCCCTTTCCCTGCCCTGGCCACTTTCCCCTCCTGTTGACATCTGTTGTTTACCCGGAGTGAAATGTCATGCATTTGTAATACACAGTTAGTCACTTCATGCGGTACTTTGGTGAAAGTAGCATAGCGCCCTCTCTTGACGGGGTCTACACATCTACATGTGCATTGTGCTAGCAAAAATATGGCAGGGGTTGTGATCAAAACTGGATGTATTCATCATGATCTTTTGAGTATATGTGCTATACTTGTACACTTCGGGAATACATTTTTAGATATGTTGCACAAGGGAACCCCTTCCAAGTATTAGGACTTGTAGTATTGTAGTAGCATACTGTATTTTAGATCAGTGATAATCTCATCTCCTTTATATATACTGATCTACTTTTGGTGTGAAGGTATCATGTAGTAAGTAGTAATCCAGGTTTTAAATCCGGTTTAGTCCCCAAGCTACGGGGGTGGCCGGATTCACCTCGCACTCACCGAAATCACCTTCACCCCCTCCCTCCACTTTACTCTATTCGGCGCATCCTCCTCCCTCAACCAAACCCTCCTACTCTCCTCCACCACCTGCTTCTTCCATGTCTTCTTCGGTCGCCCCCTAACTTAAATTAAATTATCATGTTTTGGAAATCAAATAACCTCATAAACTTTATGTAAATTCATAATTTTCATGCAAGACATCATGTTAAAATGTCTCGGATATCTCATTTGTTATATTGTTTTCAACTGATATTATCTCCATGCAGTCTACCAACCCCAACCCAATGGCTCAGGCCCTCCTAAAAGGCACCCCATGGATTGGGCTGGACTAAGCCCTCATCAAGTCACAGGTTAGTACATCCTCATATCATCAGTGTTATTCCAGAAGGGATTTAATTAAAGATCCGTTTTCAAGGGAGTATTGAAAAGCACCCTCTTTTAACTCAAATGATGAAAGAGAAAGTACTAATGTTTCCCACAATTGCAATTCAACCATGCATGGTTGTGTGATAAGATGTGGTATCCATTTTCCTGCTATGACCTGAGAAGAGAATTTTCTGCACTGCAAAAAAGCCATACAGAATTTCACAGAGACCACAGAGAGAAATTCATATTTTCCAGAATAACTGAAATTTGAACAATTTGGGAGAAATGATGATACTCATATTTTGGAAAAATTAGTGATTCATAGTGAAATAGTTTCTGATATTATTTTCTTTGCCTAAATCAGTGGCTTCATAGCTAGTGCTTTTGTAAAGGCTATACTACCAGAAAAGTCAGTACATGTTAAAAGAAAAAAAAAAGATTAAACTAGAATTTGTGACTGAAAGAAAACAATTGAAGTTTTACGAAATGGAAAACTGACAGGAATCATAATAGAATTTGGATCAGTTGAAGAAAATTTAACAAATATACTTTAAAAAATCAGAATATAATTTTTAGAAATCAGAGAACTTGGATCATGTTTACCTTAGACCAGTACAAGCATAAGACCCTATCAATGTCATTGCCAATTTGAAAGTTAATGAATTCCCATGGCATTGTCATATCTTGTGCATTGCCAAAAGGATGGCTAGCATTGCATTGGTCAAATAGCACATGCATTATACACTATAATAGCATCTTAATAAGATAGGAGCAAGAACGATTATTACTTAAAGCACAAGTTTAGTTTTGGCATATTTTTGTTATTTGAAAGCTTTATGCCCAAAGGTCATATCACACCAATAATAGATTCTGAATGTCTTTCGTTTTTTAAAACTTAATTATTTAGTAAAATACTTTACTTTTTTTGGGGGGGGGGGGTAGTCCCTGAGATTTTCGACTACATTTTACAGTATAGCATCCAAAGCGTTAATAAGGTGTTAAGGTAATCTGAATTATACCTCAATGTGAAAAAGATATTGTAGACGAGGTGGAAACAGTAAAAAGAGTATTTCAATACTTGGGGACAGGGAGTAGAGAGGAGTGGAGGTGGCAGGCAGCACTGTGACAAGCAATGAGGCAAATTGGATGGATGAAGTTTATGAGAGAGAGATATAGCGGAGAGAGTTTTATAGATAGGAAAAAGGTTTCTCGAAAGAAAAAGGATATTGTTTATAGGAGTTGTGTGAGATTGGCGATGTTGTATGAGAGCGAAGCGTGGTGTTTGAGTGAAAATGAGATGGGGATTCTGAGAAGGACTGAGAGAGTGATGGTGAGAGCGATGTGTGGTGTGAAGCTGATGGACATTAAAAAGACTGAGGTTTTGATGCAGATGTTGGGTTTGGAAGAGACGGTGGATCAGATGGCGAAGGCGAACGGTGTACGTTGGTATGGACATGTGTTGAGGAGGGATGTTGATCATGTTTTGAGAAGGGCACTTGAGTTTGAGGTGGCTGGTCAGAGGGGAAGGGGGCGACCGAAGAAGACATGGAAGAAGCAGGTGGTGGAGGAGAGTTGGAGGGTTGGGTTGAGGGAGGAGGATGTGCCGAATAGAGTAAAGTGGAGGGAGGGGGTGAGGGTGATTTCTGTGAGTGCGAGGTGAATCCGGCCACCCCCGTAGTTCGGGGACTAAACCGGATTTCAAACCTGGATTACTACTACTACTACTACCTCAGGTAAAAGATCAGACTTTGATCTTTCAGCTGAGGTATAATTCAGGTTACCATTTTGGTAAGATGTTTTTTTATGCCCAGGATCACAGGAAGCACAAGTAATATTTTTACAGATTCATTTTGTTAAATTAAGGTATTTAACCAATGGTATGAATCAATATCACTTATTTCTGCCAGATGGAGGTCTGAGAGCTGCCTTTGAAGAGGTCTCCAAGGTGATCGTCCTGGCCACGACCTGGAAGACGTTCGCCCGACGGCTCCCCGTCTCCAGGAGCCCCGCCCTGGAGCAGGAGCTGAGTCAGCTGGAGTCCTGCGGCAGTACCACCCACGACAAGGCCATGGCCGTGCTGCTACGATGGTGGAAGGACGAGTGCAACTGTTGCCATGGCGACGCCGTCAAGGCCAAACTGAAGGAGGGTCTGGAGGACTGCGGCCTGATTAGGATCGCCAGGAATCTGGACAAGATTTTCGAGAAGAATCGGGGGTCCACGCAGAATCCATGATTTGGTGCATGAGATGCAACTCAGTTTGTGCACTTACCAAGGATTTGAATGTCATTGTAGTATTTATTCAAGGAAGTGATATTTTCTAACCTTTGTGGGGGGTCAGAGGTAATAATTTTTGTAGAGCAACCCGGGGTTGGCCGGAGTGGGAAATACTGGCAGTAAATACGCCTCAATAATTTTTTTAGGAGAATGGGAAATAGTTGGAAATAGTTGGAAATACTGTGAAATGTACTTCTTGAATGATTTTTAGGTATTGCCCAGGTATTTCCCAAGCATTTTATAGCGTTTCCCTGTACCTCCCTATACATCCTGAATACTTCCCAGGATTTGCCGATATTTCCTACTATTTTGCACCTGAGCGGGAAATTGCCAACCCTGGAGCAACCACAAAGTAACAAAATCTCTTTTTCCTCATGAAGCAGTATGTATATTTGGGGGTTATTCAACTACTAGATTTAGATTCACCTATTTATTAAGGCCATCACTTCGTGAAGGGCTTGAAATTACTCCAAAAGGGGAGAGATAAGTTGTTTGACAAAACCACTGCTTCTGGTCAAAAGTGCTCATTTATATTGGGTATTACTTGGTTCCCTCAGAACTAAATGTTGCATGTCTTTGCCATGTGCAGTGACATGTAGTGTTCACAAAAACCTGCATGTAGACACGTTTGGCGGGTAACATATAGGACTAGAAGTTGTCAAGAGTGTAGGAAACGATTGTCACATTACTTTTATATAAAAAAAACCAGCATTCTATTTTGCACATTTGGTTTATATTATGGACAAAAAAGAATGCACAGTTTTCTGATTTATATTTTGATATACTTCTGTTTACTTCTTCTTTCATACTATTTTTTTTAATGAAAATGTCAAAGATATCAACGAGACAAAGGTAACATTCAGTACTTATTTTTTTTTACCTAGGAAGAGTAGAATTTATGAGGATTGTAATTAAAGTGTGTTCTGCGATTTGAGTGATCAGCAATTTCTGAGAAATAGAATGCCACACCAAGTATGTACAAACATGCCACAGGTAAAATATCCTGACATGTCTGTGCATACATCAGAAATGTTTTCTCTCGATTATTTGAAGAAGAAGAAGAAGAAGAAGATAGCATTATGAATGCCCTTAAGAAATGCCATTGAAAAATTATATCCCTGCTTTTGTGATTGTAGTGAAAGAAGTGCTAACAGAAATCATGGAAAACTGACAAGAATTTAATCCTTTTTCCTTCAAGTGAAAAGATGGCAATTTACATTATACAAAAAATATAAATGATCAAATGTATGATTACATTATTAATAGTGTTTTTCTTCAAAGACAACTCTCCATTTTTGTTTAGAATATTTCCTTACATTAACCATGTTTTTTTTTTCTACATTCAACTTGACTGGAGTCTTGTTTATGTAGAAGCAAGGACTGCAACATCATATGCAGTGATCAAATTTGTTACTGTTCCATAACTTCATACTCATTGACACAATGCAGTCATAAGAGCTAAAGAAAAGTATATCGACTTCACTCTTAATTGAAAATTTTCTTTAAAGATTCATCCAGTACAATCAAATGTGAATTTTACTTGACATGAAGTTCATGAATATTTTTTTTAATAATTCAATTAACCCCAGATTTTCCATGAAAGTTATAATGCATCTTCAATACTGTGTGTTAGAAGTAAGAGTGGAAAGAAAAGGATAATTTGATTAAGACTTCTAATTGATTCAAGATTGCCAAACTTGCTATTGATTTTTAATTATGAATCATTACATCTTGTACACATCATTAAACACAAAATATTGTTATTCATTTTTGTTTGAACAAATTGAAATTCTGATTAAAAGCATAAAACACTAATTATTGACTGAATTTGGCACATGATTTTTTTTTTATGATTTGACATTTTCTTTGACCACTCAGGGTAAGAGTAAGGTTTAAATTTAAATGTACTTTAAGCAGTTTTTTTGCCAGAGCAAATATAAAATTTATTTGTTCTTGTGAGTAGAATAGATGTTGACCTGATATAATGCTGTTCAGTATACAGAGTATGTTATTCTACAGTCGGGATGATTTTAAACTTGTACATATCGTTATATATTACATGGACAATGACTTTTATCTGTAATTTAGAAGACATTTTAGATTAATGTATATATTTTACAGTATTATAATCATTTGGCTGTAAACCTGGAAATCAGTAAATATTTATTGATACCTTTCTATGGAAGGTAAGTTGCCTTGGGTCAATATGGGGTTTTGTTCAGTTTTCTGTTCAGCAGCTTATTTGTGTGTCAGATCTTGTTAAGAGGTAAGCAAAAAATTGAGTGTAATAGATATTGAATGTTCTGATCTATGTATTACTGTGAACCATGTATATTTGATCTGTCACCACAAAACAAACAAGCGTGTTTCTATTGAGCCTACCATATTTATCCAGATAAAATTTAACCGGCTAATAGCGGAGAGCGTGTGTTTTTAGCTCACCTGAGCGAAAGGCTCAAGTGAGCTATTGCGATCGCTTTTCGTGCGTTGTGCGTCGTGCGTAAACTTTTACACATTTTTATTGGATTGTATTTTCCGCAAAGTGTGATCGATCCTTCCGGGATCGTACGATTACGGTATAGCTCTCCGCTATTATCCTGCAAAAAGCAGGATAAATACCGGCGAAACTTTCTCCGCTAAAAAGACAGATAATGGCGGAGAAGGTCTGTTTCTATTGAGATCTTCTACTCCATTAGCCAGTCCAATCCGGAAAACAACCTTCAATAGAAACAAGCTGAATGAGGCACATCTGTGGCGTTTGTGTAAATTAATGAAATGAAATAATCAATTTGGGATGAAGAGGTCAATTTCAAGTTAGTTATAAAACTTAGTGTTCATTTTGTGGTGACAGTCACATAGCTTACATGTACATGTAATCACTTGTCCCATGTTATATACAGTACCCTCTCGCATTAAAGGTATCACAGTTTTATTTGCCTTCACATAATTTCTGCAAAACATGTGTGTCTGACATAAGTGCTCCTTTGCATAACAGTAACAGCCTCTGTATTCAGCTTTTCCCTGACCCTAAATGCAATAGCAAGGTTAAAGTTTACTGTGCTGAACCAATTTTTTTTCTTGTAAACATCATTTAAATTGACACTGCCACTTCTTCTTACAAGTTGAAGAGTTGTTTTTTCTTTCAGTTGTATTCTGTTCAGTCAGTTTTGTTATGTTGCATTAAGCTGTTAATGTGCTGAGAACCTTGCATCTTTTGTTTGGTTATTTGAGTTTGCACTTCCAAATGCTTGTAGTTTTGTTGAGGATTTTTATTTTAACTCTCTTCTTGAGAATTAAGAGATAACACTGCTAAACACCCCTCAACGACAAGTGGACACTTCCATGTGCATATAGATGAGGTGACCTAGTACATTGCTCACACACCAAAATGGAACGCCTTCATGTTTCTGACGGGTAACAAGTAGTTCGTAGTTACTTGTAAAATTGCTGAAATTATTTCTCAAAGTGCACAATGTGTGCATGACAAAGACCAAAACTTATTCTGGAATTTAAAATTAAATCTCATGGGATATATCAAGTGGATGTTTATAAGCCAAACTAGCACTCAATCTCATCTTACTCCTAATTTTATTGAGTCCAGGTGTAGTTCTTCCCTCCAACAATTCAAGTGACATGACCACCGGGCGTGTGAATAAAACAAGAAGTTAACAAAATTTCACCTCATCTATCACTCAAGCACATTGGAATGTGATGTTGCAGATACAGCTATCATTTGGTAGGGTGAGCAATTAGGTGCATATTATGTGCTACAGTATAATAGCTGTAACACCATCTATGTATGTAAGAGGATGAAGTGTTGAAAGTCAACAAACTATGCTCTTGTGATTCTTTTTTTGTATTGTTTGTAATTTGTGTAAATATATGATAAAAAGTACATGTTATGTTAGGCAGCTGGAACTGTTTGCATAGAGTAATATTATTTCACATGACTTATATGTTAGATTATTCCTGTATGAAGAACTCTTTTCAAAATGTGTTTAATCAGCCAATTTATCTCCATGTTAATCTCTAGAAACTAATGGGGTAGATATGTTTTGTCCTGCTTTTAGCTTACATATCTTTTGCTGTTCATCTTTAGATAAACTTACTAAGTTGTGCCTCAAGCAAGATAAGTTAGTGCCAAAGAATATAGTAAAGATGAGGTGCATTCAAAAAAGAAAAAAGTAAGAAGGTGGTTCTCTAATATTACTACATGTACATGCTATTACATTCTGAAGTTAGCTACAGTTTAAACAGGGAAATAAAGTTGCAATTCTCAAACATAATACACATGATAAGTGTACTAGAGTATTTTGATATAGTTTGGTTCCTCAGCTTATTGCCCCCTCAACTCATCACATCTGCAGACCATAGATCCGGCAATATCTGGAGTTGTAACTAGTACAGACGAGGATTTTGTTAGGATGTGAAGGAGAGGAATAGATCAATTTCATATACTCCCTTGAAACAACTTAACTGCAAGCTGAAAAGGTTATTCTGACTTTTATTACTGTCTGGGGAAAACAATCCACACTGATTATTGTAGTTGGTAGGTAGTTGATATTGAAATCTATGTAGGAAGATAGGGCTACATACATACAATTGCTGTGCTCGGAACATTATTTGTAGCAATTCAATTACCCTTTTTTAAACTACGGTACATGTGCACATACTTTGTAGGTGTTACTATGTTACTGTAAATGTGTGTTTGATCATGTTTCCTTCTATTCATATTGGGCAGTGACACTTAATCTGTGGTAAAGTCTTTTTTCCCCATTTTTTTTTAGCCAACTAAATTTAATCATGGTTGTACTTGTCAGTTTGATTTGTACACAGAAATTGAGATATTACCTGGTTAAATTGTATGTAAATGTTACATGGAGTTCTTTCTTTTAACCCATTGGAGACTAAGTACGAGTTAACTCATGTTGGAAAATGCGTGTTATAGTGAAATCAAATCGTCTCCAATGGGATAATGATAAAAACACATCAAGGTAAATACCAGTAAGGTAGGGTTTTTTTTTTTTGCCAGGGTTACTCATCACATTGGTTTAAAACCTTCCCCTACTTGTCTGCCAGATTCTATCCTCAGTCATTTCATGTGCACTCTTTCATTATCTCCAGTGGTGCCTAAAGTGCTGTATAGTTTGGTAATTGACATAATTACAAATTCAAGACAAAACACAGTAAAACACAAATGATGAGTTGCACCCATTTTCCATTGTACATGTATTTGCAACAGACTGTCACTGACATGTAACAGTAAATATTTCTGTGTTTGCCAAGGAAGCTGATACGTGTTGTGTATTACCTGTGCGACTAGTGTTGCAAATTCTTCAGTTTTTTAACAATAGTTACTTACATTGAATGAGATATTAAATTCACAGCTTAGAAGTCAATGATTTGATTCTAAGTGATTGAATCATGATTTAGCTAACATTACAGCATGATTAAATTTTGCATTCTGATCATTGACAATACATGACCTTTCAGCTGAAATCCAAAATTGGATTTTTCTTTTGATAGTGTTTTGAAGATTGTAAAAGCTCAATAAAAGGTGTAATCAACCAGCACACATAATGAAACGAGAAATTGTTCATATCAGCAAAAAGCAAGACATGACACATTGTGAATAAAGATAATCCTGGAACTTTGGGACTTAAACGTGGGAAATCATTTTAGACAATCTGTGTAGATGATATGTAATTTGTTCCTGTTAACTTTAATAAAAAAAATACTTTATTTTATGGAAATTAAGGGTGGACCTGAAAAAAGAAAAGTATTTTTTTCCAAAATTGAAAGTGGGAAATATTTGGTATATAATTAGGGAAAATCAGATGATGTGTTTCTTTTGCCACATAACCAATCTTTGTGACTTTGAGACAGGTGAAATTGGCTTGCCTCTCCATCATTGCACGACAATTAAGTTCATTAGTTACTAGTACTGGAATATGTTTGCAGTGTGTGCTGAAATGTATGTTAATTGTAAATCTTAGTACTGTAGTGTAAGTACTGTTTTGTAAATATAATCTGTACCATTTTTAAACTGTGATGACAAACATTGTGTCTGATGCACTGTCTCAGACAGTATCAATACAAATTTGTAGATTTTTCTTACATTTTGTATTTCCTAAATACAATGAAATGTACAATTGTAAAGATATAATTAAATGATGATGATAAATTGAAGAGACAAAGTTGATCTTGTTGTTCGGTTCCTTATGTTTTTCACTGTCTCAATGTAGTATTATGGTTGGTGGGTATGTAGTTCTTTATGTGGCTTGCGTTTGTGTCATCGGAAATGAAATAACCTGTCTGCTGCTAAATTCTGACTTTCCCCATATCGTTATTCACTTCCTTGCTCTATATTAAGATTGTGTTAATGTTCCGGATTCCTTTGGGGGTTATGTCTGGAAATGAAGTAGTCTTAGTTTCGTGCTGCATGCAGACTGGGTGCACAATTGTATTAAATTCTCCCTATAAAGAGGCATCATTCTGAATGGTACCACTTGTGTCAAAGGTCATTCATTAAAACCATTTTTCACTTCCAGAATGAACTTTTCTTTTGTTAAAGGCAAAGTTCACCTTGAAGTCAAGTTGGTTTTAATAAAAGCAGAAAAACGAGAGAAACATATTAATGAAAGTTTAGCAAAAATCCACCAAAAAATAACAGAGTTATAAAGTTTCAAAGTTCTAATTTTGTGAGGTTACATGTGAGCAGCTCCCCACATATCATGTGAGATAAATTCCATAAATTGCCATTTTTTAATGGGTCATGATAATTGAATAGGGTTTTTTTCATAGAAGCCTGTATGAAATAATGTTTCTGATAATATATTGAATGCACAGGTGAAATCACTTTCAAATTTCTGAGAAAACTGCACTTTTATGGAATTCATATCACCTGACATATAGGGAACTGCTCGCATGTGACGTCACAAAATGTAAACTTTGAAACTTCCTAACTCTGTTATTCTTTAGTGGATTTTCGCCAAACTTTCAATATGTTTCTCTCATTTTTTTGACATCGGGGTGAGCTTTTGCCTTTAAGGGGAATGGTAAAGTGCTTCTAAAATAGGCTTACTGTGCACTTCGCTCATTAGTACACTAACATTTCAGTAATTTATAAATAACCCCCACCACTCTCCCCCTTCTCCCTTCTACTGCTACCATCAAAATTCATTATGTACATCTTTGATTATTCCCTTGATATTTTGAAAAATTACCTCTCCCACTCGTCCCTCTATGATGACTGAATTGTACTTTGTCCCTAGTGTGTGGTGAGCTGATAGGTCCCCCTTAGACTTCAGGTGATGAATACAGGCATGTGACCATGTGTACAGGTAATTAACATTAAGCATGTGGTGGTGATGTGGAACTATTTTTAAGGGAGAGTGTCAAATTTTGAGCTTTTGGGAGTACATGTAGGTGTCACTTGTCGTGTCATGATTGTTCAGTGCACATATCACCGGAATGGATTTGAAAGTGGGATTGGAGTTGAAGTTAAAATATCAACTCATGAACAATTATTTAGTTATACAGGAGTACCAAAAAATGGTAATACATGTACCAGCAATATTATTGACCTCCACCCACTCCCCCCACCCGTATAACAGAGAATGATGCTGAAAGATCTTGTATGTTATAATAGTTTTGATAACTACAGTTGGATGACACATTCAATGTAGCCTGCTGGTATATTGGAATCTTCAGAAAGTGTAACCAATTTGAACCAGCACAGAACACTCCAATGTGTTTTATCATTTTCCCATTATGCTGCATTTAACATGTACTACAAACCCAATGCTTAGAGGCAAAAGTAGTAATGGTTATGTAGACATTGTGAATTGTTAAAATCTTCATTTCATTTGATTGTTATGTTTTACAGCCTAACATAAACAAGTCATAAATTTGTTCTTTTGCCCCATATGGTAAATATTTATATACTTATCTATTTATATATTTATATACATATTTATTTATTTATTTATTTATCTATTTATTTGTTTGTTTGTTTGTACATTTATGTGTAGGCCTACACATAAGTTCCGTACTAAATAATAACGGGAAAAGGTGTACATTTGGATTGCTGGTTACATAATCTCAACATTTAGTTCACCATGTCATCAAATCTCAATATGCTGCTCATTGCTCTTCCACACAAAATATGTTGACATATTTCCTTTAAATGTATATGTATGTGATTTCACATTGGAGCAGTGGAATGTCTAACAACCTCAGACGTCATCTTCTCTTTATTTTTTCTTTCCCCAGGCAGTTCCTCCGTTCCAGTATCATTCCTTTCATCGTGTCTCTCCCGGTCCATTCACTTTCAAATCCACGTGTCACTTCCCCCAAACAAAATTGTATCTAAACCCTTTCCTTTAATCGGCTGTGACTGCGTGTTATCCCATCACCATAGCAACAAGTACCTTAGCGATAGATCTGATTTGCTACGGGAAAACTGTATCCTTTTCCCGCCATTGTGCAAAGTAAATCTCTCAAAATGATACAGGACAAAAATCGAATTTCCCTATTTGACGTTTTTCACCGATATAACTTGGTATCAGCTTACCGGCCGGTTTAGCGAGTTTATGCAGTATAATTTGTTATTTGATACATATCGGTGTGTGTTGTGATTACTGGCAGGAAGTTATAAAGTCATTGGGTCAAATCGGGGTAGAGGCTTAAACGATTTATTGCCACTTGACCTAATTTCATTCTCATTGACGTCAAAACTGGGCAATTGATGGTTTGATGGGCATGTCAACCGAAAACATGACGGGAAGTGATTGGCATAGCATGGGTCATTGTGACTTTTGGGTAGGTTAAAGGTATTGGCTAACATTTACCACAGTTAAAAAAATCTGAGCTACATGATTCCCCATGCTACCATTGTCTTTGATAAGGTCTAAAAATGACGCCCTGAAAAAATTGTATTTCAAAATGATTATTTAGTGCTTCAAAAAAGTGAAAATTGTAAGTTGACCGGATTCACCTTCCCATTTCCTCCCATAGACTTACTGTGTGTGGATCTAGGCTATTTTTTACTCGCCCCGAGTAATAATTGTTTATTCATTCATATTTTGCCAGTGGCAGCATAATTTCCAAACTTTTGTATTCTAGGGTGTGAACTTGTCCATTCAAACACTACTATGTAGCTCAGATAGCAAAGTTTGACAATTTTTAATATGAAGCTTCGCAATGTTAGCATATTACTTTAATGTCTGTATACCTATCCATCTATCTTTCTATCTATCTGTTTATCACTCTATTTCTCTTTTTCTCTCTATCTATCAATCTATATCTAGCTAGCTATCAGTAATTCTATATTTCTGTTTACCCACCTGTTGACTTACTTGAAAATATTTATCAATCAATAATTCCATCTTTTTACTGATCCAACTATGTTTATCCGTCTATATATCAATCTGCTTTTATGTACAGACAGTTTTGCTTCACGACTAAGACCAATTCAATTATTTAATGGAAGATTATTCATTATCTCTGATGATTACCTACAAATATATGAAGTATCGAAAGTTAAGAGAGAATTTTCCCTATCCATAAATATGGTTTCAGTGAATCAAGAATATGTTTTAGATACCCAATATTGACAGTTTGAGCAAATTTGGTGAAGCCATTGCTGCCATTCAAGATTGTAGTATATCAAAAATTTGATCAGATCTGTATGTCGCCCTCTGTAGATGACAATTCTGCAGGTGAATTCAGTATAGGAATTTCACAATTTTTTTATATTTCCTGAAAAATGAAAATTTACTTTCACTGTTTCTCATGTACAATGTGATGTCTATGACGAATCTGCATGCCGTTTACAAGTTATGTCAGTTGCTTTGTTGCTAGCACAGAATGGAAATATTTATGACAATTTATATTCAAAGTCAATGGAGAGTTTTTCTGGTGTGGCAGCATATTAGCACACAATTATGATAGTAAAATGGCAAGTGCACTAGATGGCTATATGCAGACATAGTTATACAATATACACAACTGGGAAAAAATAACGGTTGAAATATCAAATTTGATTGTATTTATTTTTGGAAATCCACAATATAAATATTGTAATGTAGGTCATACAAATTATACCCATTTCCTGTGATACATTTGTTTCTACAATTGAAGGGCAATTGAATACATGCATCTAGTCATGAGAGATTACTTTCCTAATTGCTATTTTATTGTTTTCCTTTTTTTAAGATATGCATTTAGGCCTACATATCTAAAGCTAAAATTTTAATTACCATAAATTGCAAACAGATGGATCTGAATATGAACATCATACTGTACTTTTAGGCCACATTAAATTACATGAGTAAGTCATTTACGTGAGCCTGATGATTGGTATAATTGTATAATAAAAACAGATGTTTTTCCGAACCTATAAGGCCCTGAATTCAACATCAAAGAGCGACAATTACAGTGCAACAGGTGGGGCACTCAGTGCTGCTCATTGTCATATTTTCTGCACAGTTTGTTTTATATTTTGATTAAATACTATATCACTTTAAGTTATATGAATTGAAAATGACAAATGTTCAGAATTATTTTCATTCTTCGTCTTAATCTTCGTCGTTGTCATTGTCATCGTCATCATCTTCTACTCCTTCGTCTTTTTCTTCTTTGTCTTCTTCTCTGTTTCTTTCTTTATTTTCTTCTGTTTCTTTTTTTTCTTCTCTATTCCTTTCTTTACTTATCTATTTACATTTGATATCAGTTACAATGAAGAAGAGTACCGTAAAGTAATTAAGCAAAAAGTAATTAAGAAAAATTAAATGTATATTACTTTTTTATTTCTCTTAATTACTTTTCTTTTCTTCTTTATAACTGAAGAGAATAAAGATTAAACCCAACCATTCCTTTGAACATTATGTGCAGATGATACTACCTCAAAAAATGTATGATAGACAGGTGAAGAAGTGTCAAGCTTCTTATAGTGTGGAGGACAAACCAAGCATGGGGTTGTCTTGGATAGGATTAGATACATATTAAACGTTTTAAGAATAAGGAAATCTTGGAAGCAATTGGTTAAACTTGTTTCCCCGAGTGGAAATCTTGGCTTTATGTTTAATCACTCGACTGTCAGAATCCCACCATGCATGCCATACACAGTCACAGAACTGAAAACACCATCTCTGAAATCTTTTCAAAGATCTGTGGTGCTGTGTACAGGCATAATGTTGACAGGGGTTTGCTACCATGAATACCTATTTGTATTTCTGTGGTTCAGTATTGGTGGAGTGTATGTATGGTTTGATGGTTTGGATATCAGTTAACTTCACTGCTGACATGGAAACCTTCACACCAATCATGCCATGGGTGGATGCAGGATTTTTATTTATCTTTTATAATCATTTTTGAAAGGGTGCCCATGCTTTTACATTATTGGAAAGGAAAGGGAAGTGAAAACTGCTATAATGCAGTTTTAGGTAAGATGTTTATTGCCACAAAGGGGAGGTGTAGCCCTCTTGGCACCCTTTCCCAGCCACCACTGCCATTATGAAGTAGCGAACAGCATATCCATCAGCTATCAAAGTATAATGAAAATTCATCAATTCACCATAAACTCTAATTTCCTTCAAAAGACCAGCTAGTAGGGGTGATATTTACTAGTATCATTATTTATGTATATTAAGAACCGCACAAAATAGATTTGGAAGTCTACAGTTTATAAATATTGAGGTTTCTTGTATGCCCAAACACACACACAAATACACAAATCAACAAACATACATAACACACATACACACAAATACACAAACACACACATACAAATACACAAACACACACATACACACAAATACAGAAACACACACAAAAAACCAGGAGTTAAAACAAAATCAAGACAAGGTAAATTACATCCACGAAAGTGGCGATCACTCAGATATGTACAGTAGCAACATTTTCAGTTGTCTTGAGCAAAGAATTGACAGCAATAAGCAAAAACACACAGAACAACGACAAGTCAGATGGAACAAATTATCATTGAACTTTATTTGCAATACAATGTTTGCATGCAACCTCAAAGACACATTGCCACAGATAATTAATACAAACTACATAGTTCTTATATAGTGTCAAGCTAACACATACTGTGTGCATGCAACTCCAAAATATTATGTACAACATATAACAATATATTATACTTCAAAATTTGATTGCTATATTTAATAAAGTATTTAAACCTAAATACTACATAAAGCTATTTTTATTTTTTTCGTCACAGTAAACAAGTAAATATACAGGCAATGTCTCTAGCCTTTTGCACTTGCAATATGAATTCAAGAAAAATGACTCTGAATATATACATACACATAGCACTTAGATTTTTTTTTTATCACAAACAAATCGACTTAACCCTATAAAAACTTTTTGCTTTTTTAGAAAATATCACTTATAAAGATTTGCTTAGAAAATAGTGATGCATATACATAATCTCTTATAAACCAAGGCATATTACATTACAAACACGTTTAATATTTAAACAACCATAATTCTGAAATATTCACAAGTAAACCACTTATACCACAAATGGTCCTCATAGATAAGTGATGTACATCATATAATCAATTACAAATTCATTTCAAACTGATACAAAGTATGACTGGTCACTTTCACCTCTGTATTTAGTACCCATAAATATCAAAATCTGACCATTACAAAATTCATATTTTACAATTAATTTATGTCTAGCAGTGCAGATGAAATTGAACCAAATGATTACGATAATGTAATTCATTCAAATTTGCAGCATATACAAGGCTGCAACAACAGTTCATGCAACAAGAAGAACCTCTTCATGCAATATTTGTGATACCACTGCTTACAAGCAGAAGAGAAGAAACTGCATGGTCTATGATATATTTGGAAAAATTATCTAATTAGAACTGTGTCTCTTTAAAGGAACCGAAAAGTCGCATATCGAAAAGTCGCTGGCCCGGCTCGGGTAATATTCGGGAATGCCCATATACTTTCGGAAAAACGAGCGAGCACGAATTGTGCACATTTCCATATGCAACATGCATTCAACCGAAGAAAGGCGAACTGCACACGGCCCTACCTTCAACGGCAATTCTGTTTGCAGCTCGATTGTTGTTACGCGCGGTCTTGCCATAGTGGCAAGTGAATGGTATTGAATGTACATGGATTACGAGCAGTGCATCCCTCTAATAGTTTATAATACATCATTATTTTTGTTGGTGTGTAAAAGTAATATTTGAAAATTACATCATTATGATTACAACCTTTAATATAGCTAACAGTAATAGAGACATTGCCTAAAACATTGTCAAAAGTTTCAAAACTTAGATGGTTATGTTATCACTGAGTTCATTAAATCAAATTTAGTTAAATGCCAAATATAGGTGAATCACACTGTATTGTGTAATGAACTCAAAAGATGATTACTCCTGTCTCAAAATAATATCTATTGATTTCATCACTTTAATTACTATTAATTAATTAACTTTTATTTTTAATTAAATAATACCATCTATGATCTGACATAAAGTGAATATTGAGCCAAATTCACACTTGTAACTGAAGTGCGATATAGGCAACATGCCTTGCTGTCAGTACATACAGAACTCACCCCCTAATTTCACAAGAAGGCATACATGTATGTATCAATTTTCTGTCAATCTGCTAATGTTGTATATGGTTACTGGCACAATAAAACAGACAGTAACTACACTATAACTAGACTGGAAATATTCACAATTTACACCAAATAGTTACACCGCAATAAAACCAGGAAGCTACAAACATTACATGATACAAGCCAACTCCTTTATGGGTTCAGCAACACACTTTCCACTGAAGCTGAATATCCATTCAGCAGCACAATCTTCTGTTATTATTCACCGTACATTTACATGAAGATGTGAGATAAGTGCAGTATCTCCATGTCAAATCAATGATTGAATGGCTAGTCAGTTATGACAGGTTGTCAATTTGGCGAGAAACCTTATCATAATAAAATAAGTTAATAGCACCTTCTTCTTTCTTCTCTCTTTTGGCTATTTTAATTAAAATTAGGGATCATCAGAGTGAATACAATTTCTGCACCGCACCTTATTCTTTATTAAATAGAATATATCTTAGAAATCCTGAGTCAGAGTCTGCTTTTAATTAGACTTAATCTAGAATGAACTAAAATTATATGCTTCAATCTCACAGGTTTATCAAATATCAACACAAATGAGATTATCATTACAAGTTCTATTTTGCAAAAACTTTTGTTAATTAAAGCCATAGGCTAACATTGACCACAGTTTAAAAAAAATGTGAGCTACATATCCTCCATGTTCTAAGTGTCGTGAGGTCTGAAAATGAAGCCCTGAAAAAGTTGTATTTCAAAATGATGATTTAGTGCTTTAAAAAAGTGAGAATCTACAAGTACTCAAATTGACCAGATTCACCTGCCCATTTCCTCCCATAGACTTACTGTGTGCAGATCTGGCTATTTTATCCTCCAACCGAGTGCAAATTGCTTATTCATGCATATCTTGCCAGTGGCAGCATAACTTTCCCAACTGTTGTACTCTAGGTTGTTTATTTGCCCATTCAAACACTACTATGTAGCTCAAATATCAAAGTTTGACAGGTTTTTAAATTGAAGCTCCACAATGTTAGCCTGTGTCTTTAAATTCTTAGGATCTCAATAGTAACTAATTCATAATATTGCACTGTGTCATATAAGTTTTGCAGTTATTACATAATATGATATAGACATGCTCAGCTTATAATTCCAACTCAGGAATGTTGAAAGAAAATTGAAACTAAAACATATACTGTATAGAATGTATGATTTTAACTTCAAAGAATGTGTCACACTTTCAATAAAATAATGCTACAGATTTCAGTGCAAACTTTCAGCTGAAATAACAGGAAATTTTTCACATAATTTTGTACAGTCATAACCTGTATCTTCTATTCAAAAAAGTATAGTGACACCCACTCAATGAAATGAAATTGGTGTTTTTGATCAAAACAAATTAATACAAAGTGGAAATTTTCTACTCTCATGCAAAGTGATTGTGGTTTTGTGGTTATAAAGACTGTCTAGTACACACAAGGGCATTGGTTTGGTAGAAAGCCAATCTAAGTCCACCTGTGATACTTTTCAAACATGCTCTAAGTATTATGTTGCAAACACTGAAGGGCAAACCTACCATTCTTTACACAACTAATTTATCTAAAATAACTTGACAAATATTGACAGTTCACCAATTTACACTTGTCTACATGAAGTATAACAGGGTGTATGCAGGTGGTTTATGCTGTAATGGACCTTTCAACACTTTGACACACTTTCATCTTCACGTGTTGGAAAACCCCATTAAGTAGGTATTTCCTGCGATTGAGTAATTGATGAAAAAAAAAATGAAATCACATTACACGTTCTCTAACCGTGACAAAGGCATTAACTTAACCGCACATAATTTTTTTTCTTTATATATACCACAGACTCATTATGCCTTAATTGACATTTGAAGATAAATTTTAATTTCACTTTTTTACCCTGAAATATAATGTCTAAAATAACATTTATGAGCCTACCAAAATAAATGAGTAATTACACTAATTAGACACTGTCCTCTTCTTGTAATGAAGAGTCAGATAGCTCATTATTTGTCACTGGTTATGGGGATGGGGTAAGTTTGGGGGGGGGTGAGGAATGAGCTGGGATGTGTGGTGGTTGGCAATAACTATTGAGCATTTTAAAGGTAGCAACACTCATTTGCAAAGCACTCCATATCTCAATGAAATTCCTCTTGGCAATAGTTTTTGACACAACAGAAGCGATAAAAAAGGTTTAACTCTCAATACCTCCCAGTAATAAAGGAAGAAACAACTATGTGATTACAGTTTTGTTTCCTTTATTTGTACTCTTAAAGCATCAGGTAAACTCTTTACAAGGAAAATTGCTCAGTTTTCAGTCAATATACTTTTCCTTTGAATTCAATAATTTCATAGTTATAACAAATTTCACAACTTGTCATCATAGGATGCAATGAGATTATTTTGGAAGAAGAAATATATGCTACTAACTTTATAAATCTGTTGTTTAAGGAGAACCCTAAACAAATTCCAAAATACTGAAAACAAGAAAAACAAGGTATACCACCAAACTAATACCACTTCCAACACAAGTTCAGAAAAATTAATTACACTTTTTGTGTCATGATTCTGCATATCACTTAAACATCGACATACTGTTACCTAGCAAAATATCAGTTTCACAAAAACTTAAATTTAAATACAGTCATCTTCTTTAAAGTTGGTCTATTTCGAGATGTGACATTTACCACACTTCTTGACAGATTACACCTGTAAAGCTGGATTCATCTGTTTCTAGTTTAAACTGAAACATACTGAGAAATAAAACAGGGGAACACTTATTAATTAGTTGATTAACAGTGATATAACATGTACGTGTAGTATAAGTGCAGTGAAAGACGATGGAATCCCCTTTAGAATGAGTAAATTTCCTTCAATAAAAACACCTGATGAAAGACAAGTTACAACGATGTTTTTCTTTTTTGTATTTGTTCATATGCGCTAAAAACACTTATACCTGTGTATATGGGATTCTGTTCCAACTATTGCACACTACATGTATGTGTCATGTGATACACAGAAGATAATTCAGGTTTGACAATTACTGTGATACCTAACACAAAAAAGTAAAATTACTGTAACCTACATCATCACCTGTTTCTAAGACTCAAAATCCAAGTGCCAAAGTTCCAGTTACGGTGTGAATCTATGTCATTAAATCACTCAAAAGCAATTAACTGTTGACATAAATGAGCTTTGAAAGACACATGATAAATAGTAATAAGGTAGTGATTTGTAACTTTACTTTTTCACATTTTCTCTATCAAAGGTGAAATTTAACAGAAATATCCCAAGGTGCTGATGTAAATTTTAGAAGAAAAGACTTCTGCTAATATTCTGTCAAATTCATGTAACAGGTATCTGTGCTACACATGTATCCACTTTTGTAATGTTTGTAGCCAATTTTACAATTCACACTCTTATAGTAAAAAAAAAAATATGGAAACTTGACAAGTGAAATTATACTCCCTCCATTAAACAAATCACTTCAATGTTTAATTTAGTAAGTATGTCTTATTTATGATGGAGTGCAAGGGCTTGTGTACAATTGGCCAGATTTCTGCTAATTATTCAATAATACTGATAAATAGGTAATAGTAGAAATATGTGTGTTTTGGTCCACATTGAGTTTGTCTTTATCAAATCAGTAATATAATTGTTCTTCCATTTCTGGAGGATAAAGCACTTGAAATTGATAAAATATATCCTCACTGATCGTAGGATCTGAAAAGCTGAATATATGGTGTGTACATTGAATGGGAGCAAAGTTAACAATGATACTTTTCACATCTGTAACCATATTAAAGTATATCTTTTTCTTTCAATAAAGAAACAAAATTCTCCACAAAATGTGAAAGATTTTGGCACAAACATCTGAAGAAATGATCACAAGACCCTGATTAAGTGCATCATTATCAGACTGGTTCAGCAACAATAGGGCTTAGTGCAACAATCACTTCATATTTTGCTTTATCCTGACATGCTATATAATTCAATCTGTTAAAAAAATTAAAGGTTAGTGACATGATTGGGAACACTTGAAAATGCCTCAAGAACCAAATGAGTTGAAATATATACCAACTATACACTATCAGGAGTGGATCTCCCACCTGGGAGGATTTGTCTGTAATTTGTTTACTTAAGGAAAATCAAGCATAAACATAGGAGTATCTTAATTTTATCCAGGGACGATAAAAATAAGCCCCATACAGAGCCACACAGCAGCTTTCTGTGCTACGAGTGATATTGACATTGTTTATTTTAGAATGAGTCAACGTTAGACTACAAGATTTTCACAGGAGAATCCTTGCATAGTTTGCTTGATTCTAGAGTAGTTTCTTCCAAAGTTGAGGACTACCCCCCCCCCCAGTCATGTCATTTACCTTTAATGTTTGCTTGGCTTTAATATTTTGCCTAATCTATACTACGAAAAGAAATCAAAAAGGAGAAATAGTATGAAATTACAACTGTCTACTCCAGACAGGAACTTTTTAGCACTTTCACTTAATCTTGATATGCTACATAATTCAACACACCCACTCAAGATGGTTTAATTTTGCTTTAATGTGCATTTGCCATAGACCTCCAGGGCCCTGTTTCATAAAAGCTGACATCATATCAACTTGACATTCTAGTGTAATTTGTGTAAAAATCCAAGGCTCTGATTGAATATGAAGCACTGTTGCCATGGTAGTTGCCAGCAGAATGGCAAGTTGACATGATATCAACTTTTATGAAACATGGTCCAGATGAGATATCTCATGTCTAGTCTTCAACGGGTTAAAACATTGATGCTTCCCTGGATATAAATCATTTTGCATGAATCTACACTTGAAAAGAACCTCAACTTGGGAGATCTATGATAACATCAAAAGTATCTACTCGTCACAAAAACTTTCTAGCAATGATCAATTCCATGTAGGATAAGGATCATTGTTTGCATGGTTGAGGCTTGACACATTCTGTAGAGTGTATGATTCCCATTAACACTCCGGAAACACTCTCCACCTGAGTATTCAGGGCATGTTAGGGCGGGGCGAGGAGTAATGGAACATATTGTTTCTAAGTGCCAACACATGGTCGATAAACTTTGCATTCCTAACGAAGCTAAGGTCATTTACCCCTCTTAAAACCTGAAACTACAGAGACTACAAACCTAAACCTGCTGCTTTTTAAACTGGCGATACATCATCATCTTCTATTACGATTTCATAAATAATTGATGACGCTGACTGGGAAAAAAAGCCGGGCGCTCGGTGATCCATGCCGGCGGGTTGAATGTTAGCAACTTCCTCTCGTCAAACCTCTCCCTGATCTGGAGGAATGAAGATCAGCTTGCGTGCACTTTGCCTGCGATTCTCCCTTTATCCATCATGCATGAGTCACTCTCCTCTCTCTCTCTCGCTCTCATCAGTCGAGTTCAATCGGGAGGTCATCCACTAAGAGTCTGGACTCGCCGTGCTTCATGACGAAGAAGTCTTCCTGCGGGAGACCCCTCTCCTCCAGCGATTTCTTGACTTCCTTGGGCGGGTCCAGGTAATGCTGGGAAGAGAAAACACAAAGAGCGGAATAAAACAACAATCGGATCGACATCTGGGGCATGGAAAAGGGGGAGGGCGGAAACGCATGAATTGTTCATCAACAAATGTTCATCTCTTTGGTTTGTGTCACTTACAATGAGTCATGATGTGACTGATACAATTGTCATCTTATATGGACAAGTACCTGGCACATTTCATTGTTTGAGTACATCATGCCGATAATTTTCTTTTCATTTCTTTTTGATAAAAAACACAATTTGCCCATTCTTTCAAACAAAATAACAACATTTAATTGTATTACTGGAATTATTTCAGCAGTGAAAAAGATGGAAAAAGAACAATTAATGGAAAGGAATGGATGTTGCAAAGATGCACAGAGCAGCAAAGAACACAAAATGATAGAGAGTGATTTTCTCCTTTTTTGATAAAAAGAACAATTTCATTAATCTTTTTCTAAAAATTAGAGTTATTAATCTAATTACTGGAATAAACGGGAAGAGAACATCACAAAATAAATAGGACTGAAGAGCAGCAGAGAACAGAGGGGGATGGAGAGAGCCAGTTGCTAAGTCAACCAAGGTGCACATTTATGGGATGGGATGGGTGGTGGGTGGTTTTATCCAGTTGTAACTGGGTTAAATATGCAGCTCTTGAGGGGTAAATTTTTAAAATGAAAGTCCAGTATAAACCTGTAAAACTAACTGTATACAAAGATAGATTACTATCAATGGATTCAGAGTTCCAGCTGATTCTGAAACATTTGCTGCAACAACAGTTGTTTACCATGACCCTAACCCCCAGACTTGTCATCCGAGCAATTATCACCAGAACAAATTGTAATCCACAGCAACTGTTAGATCACCTTCCAAACACTTGTCACCTCAAGACTTCTTATTGCATTTCACCTTCAGTCACTGTACTATGAATACACTTCAACTATCTATGTACTTTCATCTTGCCATGGCATTTTATAAACATTACGTTCAAATCCAGTTCTCAGTTCTAATTGTACAATGTACACTAGACCTAGCTCTTTCAGGTGTGATATATTTGAATGACTTACTAGATGTCCATAATTTACATCAAGGGATTTTGTAATACAGTTCATTGTAACCATTGTAATTGGTGATTCGTGCTGATCACTGACCGAAGCATGCTGCCATAAGTGCCCATCAGTTGGCGAAGCGCATATCACCGCTTAACGTGCCATGGAAGTAACAGCTCAATGGATATTGTATGTATTGTGTGGTGCACATTTGCGACTTCAGCATAGAGTTTAATGCCTCACAATCTTATATGAACTACATGTATCTAGCAGCAATGCACGTGTCTGACAGCATGTAAACCATTTCAAAAAGAAGCAGCAAAACAAAGTTTATTCAGAGTTCATTTATACAATAGTTTCTCAGGAAAGAAGACGTCGATGAGAACCCGATTCTTGCGAATGAGTCACTCAGCAGAACATGAATCCAGGTCAGTCAATTAACTTTTCTGGGGTTGAGAATTAACCAGGTTGGGGTCATTTGTCCTAAGGGGTCACTGTTTGATGAGTCAATGGTCCAAAGAGATCACTGATCTCAAACATCAGTGTCTCATGATTTTCCAATAGAGACCATATTCAATGTTTTGTTGACCATTTGGTCCAATTACCGGCTTTACACCATCAACCCGTGTGGACAAACCAAGTTACTCTTGCATCGTGCATTATGGAAAGTAGGTCCGGCATTTAATGGTTATAGTGTAGAATCAGGACTACTGATCAGCAATTGCCATGATCACCAAACATCAAACAGCTCCCTCTCTCAATTTGCATCTAAAAGTTTTCTTATACAGTAGTAGTAAGTAGTAATCCAGGATTTAAATCTGGTTTAGTCCCCGACTACGAGGGTGGCCGGATTCACCTCGCACTCACAGAGATCACCCTCACCCCCTCCCTGATCCACTTTACTCTATTCGGTGCATCCTCCTCCCTCAAACCAGCCCTCCTACATGCACTCTCCTCCACTACTTGCTTCTTCCATGTCTTCTTTGGTCGCCCCCTTCTCCTCTGACCAACCACCTCATTCATACTCAAGCGCCCTTCTCAAAACATGATCAACATCCCTCCTCAACACATGTCCATACCAGCATACTGCATTCGCCTTTGCCATCTGATTCACCATCTCTTCCAAACCCAACATCCGCATCAATTCATAATGCCATATTGACAATTTGTTCTACTTTTTTCTTCACACTTTGTGCATATATTCTGCTTTTGCTCTCTACTGGAGAAAGTAATTTCATTGCTGTGGCAGTGTACGTCTTGAGGTTATTTTCACGTTTCAAAACTCTGCGTCATACTTCTAGTTAATGTCATATTAACCCGTTGGCTACGGGAACCGGATGCGCCCTGTGTTAACTCTATGGGATTTTCAGAATCTCGGAGGCAACGGGTTAACCTGTTGAAGATGATTTCATTTTGATAACATGCATTCTTCACAGACCCAACCTGAAATATCTCCTACTTAGTTCTCAGTGGATTTAAAAACAGTAGTTTACTTTATCTGACCATTCAGTTTTGTAGGAGTGGTCTTATTTTTTAACACATGTAGGTTACAAAATTATATTCGCTGCTTTGCTATTCACCGAGTTTTATGTGTTTTATCAATTGTGTAAAATTCTATTTTGTTTTATATTGCATTTTTTTCCATGCATTTAACTGTACGCATCCTAGTGCACTATTATACAAGATGATTGTGATAGAAATGCCAAATCAATAAAACATATTGCTCTTCACTTCTTCTGGCCCATCCCTTTCAATTATTTTGGGGTCCACCTATGAGCAATGACGTAGGTGGCACATGCAGTAGGGTTGATGAAGACCCTGTTCACACTGATGTCTCCTCTTAATCTTCCTTTTTGTGTATGAACAGGACTTCTAAACTTTTGAACTTTACGGGACCCAACCATCACAACCCCCTCCCTCCTTGCCCCCCTCCCTATTTGTCCCCCTTGTCAATACATTAGCTCAAGCGTTGCTAATGCCCGGGATAACTCAACAGCCCCAGATTTTATCGGCAGTCTACATATTTGTGATGATGACCAAAAGTTATTTCCTGCCACTGACAGGTGGAATAAGCGGGTTCGGACCCTCGTGCTACTTCCCGGTGTGGATGGGGGAAAAACGTGAATGTGGAAGGCGTGAAGATCAAATGGGTTGATAGCAGAAAACAGAAATGGGAACCATGTGTTTATCTGTTAAGGGAAAACGACACTGTCACTTGTATTCTGAAATCTATAACTGAAATTGATAGTTGCTTTAAAAGACAATTTTGGTAAAAGTACTAACCAGCCCTTGATCAAGTATTATGTGTCAATGGGGGAAGATTTAACACATTGAGGCACCACTTAGCATTAAAATTTGTTAAACTCAAAAGTCAGTGTCAAACCATTACCAACCAATTCATTTGCATTCTAGTTTGTTAGATGAATATCATTTAAATGAATGGCATAATTTTCATAATTTCTCAAACTCATGGCTAGTACCCCTTATCCTACCCCATTCTAAAGCTGCCCTCACATGAGGCATAATTTGTATTTGTATTATAGATTTTGTATTATGTACCAAAAATGTTTTATTATGTATTATATATTTTGTATTATGTACTAAAATGCTAAATTATGTATGAGATAATTTGTATTATGTATTATATACTTTGTAAATGTATTTAAAATGTTGCATTATGTATTATGCATTTTGTATTATGTACCAGTATTTCATATGTTGTGTTATGCATCATATATTTCTACTATGTATTATATCATATGTAATATACCTGTACTATGTATTACCAATTTATATTTTATATGTCCGATAGACAAATATGATTGTATGAAACAGACCCACATGTGTACCAGCACACATAAACATATACCCAGATGTAATGGCAAACTATTAAGGAAATATCTACCACTTGAAGCTTGAACAAGTATTTAGTAGCCTATCAAATAACAGGAAACCTCAAAGCTTTTAACTGATAGGTACAGAACAAAATATGTGGTATATACCTACACATATACTGTGAAGTTCTCATAATTGAATTTTTGCAAAGCCCACTGAAGATAAAAATAAATTCCCTTCTATAATTTTACATCAGAAATGAAAGTGATCCCATGTACATTTCATCATCATCATCATGAGCCATTTTCAGTCCATTGCTGTCACTTTACATTTTACTTGTGTCTATCTTCAACCCAATCAATTTAATATATGAAACTATGACATTACATGTGGACAGGATTGTTTTAGACACATCATTTACTCCACTGTATTTTACACTTTGCACAGAATAAATGATGTAACAATAATTTCAAACCAAATTGTATTTTCAGCACTTTAAGTCATCAAATAACATAATATATACCTAAACAACCTATTTCTTCTATCTTTGTACATATCAACCAAAGTGGGCATCTTTGCTTCCAGGTCTGCTGTGTCAAACTGACCGATGACCACATGACCAGAATAGGGCGGGAGAAGGGGAAAAGCCATCCCTGACTGAATCATTATGTTCCAAATGTATTCCAGACCATCGCCCACCTTACTTCTTTCCGCTTAAACCGTCAGATTACTTTAGTCAAATTGAATAATTTACTGATGCTAAACAGAAAAGTGAGTGAAAGGTTTCTAAAATTAGGATTTCGAGTGGTCAGTCAAACCATAGATACTTTATAGTATCTATGGTCAAACTACTAGTAGCTCTGAGAGTTTTGTAGTTTCATAGTCCACTGACAACCTACTTTTCTATCCAAAGACATCATAATTTTTTATCAACAGACATAGCCTAATTTTGGATGGCAAACTGCTTTGGGGTATGTTTTATTATACTAATTCAACCCATTGGCGATATATCCCCCAAGTATACTAATGGCTTGACAATCACTTTCCCAGAATTAAATCTCAATTAAGGCTGAACTTGGCTGTACTTTTAACAATTCCCCACTTTTTATCATCATTATTTGTGAACAGCCTGTTAAAGATGATTTCAATTTGATATAGTAAGCAAATAGGTATAAAATGGAAAAGTTGAGCTTCCCCCTACTCTTTTGCCATACTGAAATGTACATTAGTGATATCTGCCCCTGATAATTCCAAAGTCATGTCAATATAAAGAGTATGTACATTGGTTTTTCTGATGTCTGTCATTCCAATAATAAACTTTGTAAAAGACTGATGAAAAATTTGTCTGAATGACCCAAACTAAACTTAGATTTCACTATCTTTACCATATATATGTATAAAATATATTTCTACAACAACATGTATACAACTGGTATAAAAATTATTCAATGTACAAAGCTGACTCTTATCAAGATGACACATTTGTGCATGTGTGTATGTTTTGTGGGTTGCGATTTTGTAGGTGGAGAATGGAGAATTGTGAATGATTCTGAGAAAGTAGTCTCTAAAATCAAGTTCTGTTATCTCTTTTCCGCACAAAAAAGATATCAATAAAAGACTGTTTTTCCTCCTACCTCATTGCCAAACCTGAACGTCCCCCAGTGTATACCCAGTGACTTGCGGGCTTTAACGTCCTCATGAATTTGGACGGCTTCAGAGGGGTTAATGTGCACTGGCTGCTTGAACCACCTATGAGATGAAAAGAAATGGTGATAAAAAGAAGAAAAAATGATGATAGAGGGTGGTATTTACCTCATTGGTTAGTGTGAATGTTCCCCAGTGAATGCCGACAGACTTGTGCGCATTCACGTCTTGGTGGATCTGGACGGCTTCTGACGGGTTGACATGCTGGCCGCGCATGACGAACCTGCGTACAAACGGAGAAAAGCAAATGTTTAGTTTGACAGGGGATTCAAAGAAGGGATGAGTGCTCTCTGGGATGAAGGTGCAGGTGCGATGTCTCACTATCTTGAGCTCATCATCCTGTATTCTTGAATTATCGTAATGAGGCAGATCTGAAAACCTGATCCTTCAAATTCCACCAATTAAACAAATATATATTTACACTGAAAGACACAATTATAATCATCATAAAAATTTACACACTGTACATGTTATGCTTCTATTAATTTGGTTCATATTGCACACACTGACCATGTATAACACATGCAAATACTGTTTGAGGACTCAACAGTGGGTAAACACTGAGTAAAGAAATGCAGCACCTAAGTTTAGTTGCAAGACCAGCAAAAAACTGCATGTCATAGTCTCAATTCATTGAGCTGTATACGAGTTAATTAGATCGAACGAACTGGCACCCTTTCTATAAACATTATGATGAATTGGCACTCAGTCTTCTGTGATAAACAGGCATCCATCTACATTAATCATTAAAAGATGAACAAGCATCCCATCTACATTTTACATGAAATGAACAGGCATCTCATCTGCAATTTTACCACTGATGAATAAGCATCCCAATAACATTTAAGTTTGCTGTGATATCACAAATATCTAATGTTTATTAAATCACTGATAAACATGTATTCCATTTAAATCTAATCTGCGATATGGCATGCTACCAATCTACAAGTGATGAACAGGCATCCTTTTCACAGGCATCCCTTTCCCTCTGATAAATTGACATCCCTTCTAGGGAAACTCCAGATATTTAGGCAGGAATTTGGCTCTATGGAGCGACGGGACAGAGATTTACAGGGAGTTTTGTTTTCAAGCGCACTGTCCACAAGCCATATTAACGAAAATCCACCAGACATCTTAGGACAGAAATTTACTCTGTCCTTCCCCTTTTTGCTGCTATTTGTTCCCATGATGACAAGTTTCCTGGGAGGAACCCACAAGGATCGGTCTGGGGATAATTTAAGCCCTGTCAGAAGAAATGACACTAACAAAAGACGATCCTCTTGATTCCTTTTCATACTGTGGAAAGCTCCGGAATACATCTGCTAGCCACAAAAGCAACGTAAAATAGCATAACTTTCATAACCTACTTTCTGGTCTTTTATTTTGTTATAGTTTACAATGACTTGTATGCGAGTATGATATGAACTGATATAACCTGTTGTCTTACACATGATGACATAAACGGTACCCTGGGGTACCAACTAGAAATCCGCCATTTTGTTGAATTATTTATTTTTGTTTTAGCACTGCACCCTGGGTTGCAAAACTGTTTGAAATTTATGTTTTAAGTGAGAAAATAACGACTTTAGCTTCATTTTCACCCCACTTTTCGTAAGTTTATGTCTTTTTGTTGTGCACTTTCGCTGCCTCCGCACCACAACCACTAATCTCTGTGATCATTAGGGACAGTGATTTTCTGTTTACCCAGTAAATTGAAATGGAAAATCAACTTTGGTTCTTTACTTTTCATGTGAAAATTCATGGAATTCACCTTTGCAAACTGGAATTCATGTTTTTGCTGTGTACATTTTCTATGACACAATGGAATTTCCATTTTAAGATCAAGGTGAAAAGGAATTACAGGTTTTCAGGAACAGGAAAGACCATTTTTGGAAACGAAAAATCACTGTCTCTAGATCATTACTAAAGGAAATACATTTTTGGACACAAGAGGGCGCTACACAACACGGTACACCAGGGTACAACGGTACCCCAGAGTAACGCGTGGTGCATCGCTTTGGGATTGTACTGCCCTATTTTGGCAAAAAGGAAGCAAGTGATAAATTACTCAAATTTGGGTTATTGGTGTTTATAAAACATCCTAATGATGTACCTTCAGGCAAAATCTGGAGGAAAAATAATTATCCTATCGAAAGATGAAAAGATATTTACATCAAAATGTTGTGGAATCGCATTGATGCCAATGTAAATGACAGACACAAATCAAAAATAATAATAATAATAATAAACATAAATTTATATAGCGCAGCTACTAAATGTATATATTCAGCTGCGCTGGTTTTGAACTCCTGTTTACTTAATTCTACACAAAATACATGTATATTATTAACAGAACAAATATGATTTTAAATTACATTTGAAGACATTTAGGGAAGGTACGCTACGAATTTCAATGGGCAAGCTATTCCATATTCCGCTATTTATATAGCACAGCTACTAAATGTATATATTCAGCTGCGCTGGTTCTGAACTCCTGTTTACTTAATTCTACACAAAATACATGTATATTATTAACAGAACAAATATGATTTTAAATTACATTTGAAGACATTTAGGGAGGGTGAGCTACGAATTTCAATGGGCAAGCTATTCCACAGTTTTGGGGCGGCAATGGCAAATGCTCGGTCCTCGAGAGTGATTTTTGTTTTGCCATTGCTCATTTATGACACTTTTGTCACTTTTGTCACTTGCTTTCTATTACCATTTAGTAGGGCAGTATACAGAACAGGTATGGACTTGTCTACACAAGTATACAACTTACTTATTTATACAGTCTTATTTAATGGGACATTTTTGGAGAAAAATTCATAAGATAATACTTTATTTTTTTTATTGAAAACTGAACTAAAGGACAAATTTAATATATCTTTATTCAATAGTTTTTATGGCTGCCTTCATAGTAGAATCTTGGCTCACGGGAAAAATGTGATCTGTCACCACAAAATGAGTAATACAAGTAAGTTGGATCTATTAAAAATCTTGTTTATTCTATGTTTTCAAAATATAGAGTCTAGTATGGACAAACTTAACCCGTTGGAGACTAAGTACGAGATATCTCTGGCTGGGGTCTATGGAGTATGTGTGTTGTATCAAAATCAAACCGTCTCCCAAGAATGTACCAACCTTCACAGGAAGTATTATCAGGATATGAGAGAAAAGTCATCTCAAAGATAGTAATCATTGATACATGCTATCAGATACAGCAATCTGTGCCACATTATGTTGGGGCACAAAGTACAGGATTAAACAACTTCTAAGAAGGACAAATCATTATCAGATTAGATTGACATTTGGCATGCATTTCAAAACACCCAGGCCTTTATTTCTACAAAGTTTGATGATCTCTTATTTACTTGTAGTTACATCCTACTGATTCAAAATAGCATACACTAAATATCGATCTCAGTAAATTTACAGACCTTTTCTAAGCTGTCATACAAAAATTGTAATGTTACATCAAACAATGTACAGTACACATCATTTCTGACCACAAAATTTCATGACATGGTGGACAAATATTACTATACCATTCCAGAGTGTACCAAAAACCCCAAATGAAGTCATTAGAATTTATCAAGACCATTGAATGGATGTGGAATATTGTCCACTTTGTAGCATCACATCATAAATTACTGATTTGCTATTATTGTTCTCAATAATAATCAAAGCAAAAATGTATACAAAAAACACCATGTATTACACACAGACAGACATGCACACACACACAAAACACACACAAAACACACACACACACACACACACACACACACACACACACACACACACACACACACACACACACACACACACACACACACACACACACACACACACACACGTACGTACCCTCAACTAAAAACAGAAGCTTAATTGAGCTGTATGTAGTCATAAACCTTGCATGACACTAAACACGCTATAAAAAGTTGATTTACTGAGATATTGAGATGCCACATAATACACATATCCTGACTAGATTTACATGATGAAGCCCAGATAGAAATCTCCTCTCAACCCTAGCATTAACAGTGATGAGCTGGAGAATCTTATGTAAACATAGATTTAAGATACTTTGGATGAGTAATATCAAGATTTCTAGATGTGATTTTCCGAGATAACCCTCGGGCATACTAATAGTCTCATTATCCCGCTTTACTAGTCTGCGGCTGAACATGTATTAATGACTTCAGCAAGTACTTACTCAAAATTACAAAAGGAAATAGTCCCAAGTAATGGAGGAAAGTCTTCATTATTGAATGATTCACATCATGAAATACAGCTCTATTAAAGCTGTGGTAAACGTTGGTCATCATGTTAATTAACTAGTAACTAGTAGTATTTTTTAATAGGAACTTGAGACAAGTAGTTCATCTATTCCAATATTAACCTGTTCATGTAAACCTGTAGTTTACACACTTTACACAAAAAAGACATGATACACTTATTGCTAATGTAATTACTCAATACAATGAATATTTTGCAGTGGTTTTATTTCATAAATTTTATGAATTAACAACCACAAAGATTTTCAATTCCTAAAATACCTATAAAAATTGAATGAATACACAATAAAATCATAGAAACAAACTCTTGCCAATTTACTGTCTCGGAGCAAAATCACAAAAATATATGTACGCTATTTAAAGAATGGCGTAAAACGCATAATGTATTAACTCTTAACATGCCACAGAAATTACGGCTCTATGGACATTGTGTGTAATGTGTGGTGCATATTTGCAACTTTGGCACGTTAGGAGTTAAGGGGTCATTCGGAATAACTGAATATCAATATCATTCTGAGACACACAAAAGGAAACACTTTGTAATGAATATGACTTAAAGTATCCAGAAAAAAGAAGGGAGGAGGAAGGGAGGAGGAAGGGGGGAGGGGGTAGAAAGGGGCAGAGTGCCAAGGTGGCCTTCCAAACTTTACCAGGTGCCCCACGATTTCATCACTGATTTCTTGGTGTGATAGGAAATGCGCCACTCTCAGATTGGGTTCTTGATTTGATGTGTTGAAAAGTCTCATTAAAAGGATGTCTTGAGTTGAAATCAGGTGTAAATGTAATAAAGTTTCACATCATTTCAACAAGTAGTTTTCAACATTTCATTCCAAAACTATTAACCCGTTGGCTACGGGAACCGGATGTATCCTGTGTTAACTCTTTGGGATTTTCAGAATCTTGGAGTCAACGGGTTAAAACATATCTGGATGCATTTTCATAAGTATCTCAATGTAAGATCATTATGGCATCAGATGATTTCAAGCATATTGCCAGATGGAGACAACTTTATTCATGGATATTTTTATGTTTTACATTGGAAAGGAATTTCAGTCAGTATTGATGAGATTAGGGGTATTATTTAGCACTTTTTGAAACCATGTAGGAATTTCAGCAGCTACAGCATGCCATGTGGAAAAGAATAATGTGAAGGCTTGTAATCTACAACATTTAAAGGAATAAAGATGGCCAATAACTCCTTTTTCATTGCCACTGTCCCACACTGAATTGCTGCCAAAGGTGTACACAGTATATCTGTAATTTTTGTATACTAGTAACAAGTGATATTGTAAGAAATTTAGGATGTATGTTGCCATTTACAGGAGCAAAATAACCCATTTCACTTCCACTACTACTAACTAATAACAAACAATGTGGTTTTGGCTTCCTACCAATATGATAATCCCATACATGTAAGGTGTCCATTCATCAATGAGGTACAGTCAGATTTCTGTCATCGTAAAATTCATTTACACCTTGCCAAGTTGATGCAAAATGCACCTCTCATCTTTGATGGAGTCACTGCCTTATCTTCGTCCATCTCATCTCTTAGGCCTCAAACCCACCCCACCTAGATCCCACACTTTGCCAAAGGGGAACGGGGCAAGCCGAGGTGTAGGAACGATAGGTGTGCAGGAAGAGACAAGCCCGGGGTCGAGTCATCGCACGCCAACCCCAATTTCCTCTCATGTAACACTCAGACCCCCGATACGAGGGGTCTCCGGGTGTACGGAGTGCGCAAATATCGGGATGCTCGTCATGTCGCTGTTACGCGGCGATCCCAAGGGAGCCCGACTCGCATCACATTAAAACTACTCGGGGAAGTAACAGCTATAATACCACCCACTTTTCATAATCCCGGCAAATTGATGGTGAAACATTCGGTGCAGTTAACGTTTACGGAGTCTGGGGGCCACTGATACATGAAACCTTATTTCTTAAAGTTCCAAGGTCGGTATGTGCAGCCTCTTTCAGACAGGAAGTCATGGTATTACATCATAGCTTCATATCTGAGGTAAATGATCCATCAGAAGCACAGGACCCTTTTCTCTAACTCATAACATCTGAATGTTCCTGCTGCCCTCATAAGTCACATGTGGACTTTTTCAGGAAAGATGATATCTAAGTAGCACAGACTGGTTACCTAGCAATGAGGCATATCTGCAACATATGTCATCTTCAGTTCATATGAAATGGGTGGGGGTGGGGGGGGACAGGGAGAGGTGGGAGTTGATACAACATGAATACATATACTGTATTCACATACATGTTACAATCATAGGCAGTGGTTATTCGACCATGCACGGTATCCATGTTGCACAAACTGCATGTCTTTAAAATCTGTTTGTTACCTAGTACATGTATTAAGAAACTAACTGTGAACAGTTTGCTTATAACAATTGATAATATTATAAGTAATCAACCTACCAACCCCCCCCCCAAAAAAAGGATATACATTATTTCTGACAATTCTACATAGTTTACACAGTTTACACCTAAATCAAAGTAAATTGTCCTTTGATATCAACTGATAATGTCCTGATGGTTAGAACACTGAGATTACCCCTTTGTCTTTCATCTACTGAAGATGTCAAAACATCCAAGACATGAATAATTCAAAGACTTTTACTTTCCTTCACATTTGATAAATGAAATGTCTGATTAATAGTCTACCATGCATATCTCTGAAATGTAAACTACCATTTTTCAGGCACTGACTCATGTATAAGGCCTCAAAAAAAATGTTATGTTGCCCTCAAGCGACTGACCATGAATTGCGAAAAATTAAGCGACTGACCGTAAATTGCAAAAAATCAGGGTCGCGATTTTTTTTTTTACGCAGACCCAAAATACAAAAACTCACCATTTTTGGGAGAAAATGTCAGATTTGAGTGAAGAATTCATCAAAATTCCTATTCAATGGCTTAAAACAGCACTTTTATATGTATTTTGCCCATTTGAAAGACCCTTAAAAATATCAGGGAACTCATCTCTCACACAAGTTTCATATACAGTTACTTGCACAGTAAAGTACATACATGTTGTGTATTGCAAAATAAATAAAAAATAAAATAAAAAATCGACCGACCGACCCAGTTTTCAAAATTTCCTACTTGAGGGCAACATAACAATTTCTTTTTTTAGTCCTAATGCATGTTATGCTTATTTTGTTATAATTTGTGTCTATCATGAAACAAAAAATAACATCACTGAAAAAAAAAAGCTTTTATACTGTACCTGGGTTCATATGCACCAATAGGAATAGCTGCTAGATCAAAAGGCCCATACCGCCTTCCGATCTCCTCAAAGCCTCGGCAGTAGCCGGTGTCGCCGGCAAAGAAGAAGCTATGATTTGGCCCCATGATGCACCACGACCCCCACAACGATTTGAACCTGTCTGTGGGTGTGCGCTGCCCCCAGTGTTGGGCTGGGGTGAAAGCAAACGTGACGTTGCTGTGTGCTGGAATACAATTCTCCTGCCACCAGTCCATCTCGATCACGTTCTCGCATCCCATATCCAACATCCAGTCCAATAGTCCAAGCGGCACAAACCAGCGGAGCTCACTACCAAATCTTGCGTTCAGGCTCGCTACCGTGGGTGCGTCGAGGTGGTCGAAGTGTGAGTGACTGATGACGACGGCATCGATCTTGGGGAGGTCATGAACAGAGCAGGGAGGGGGTCGATACCTCTTGGGACCCATCCACGACACAGGGCCGCATCGGTCGCTGAAGACCGGGTCCGTTAGCACCGAGACGCCATCGAACTGTACGAGAGTGGTGGCGTGGCCCATCCACGTGACTCGGAGTCCTGCTATCGGCGGTACCTTGATCTCATCCAAGTCTGGCTTCATGACGGGTAACGTCTTGTTTAGAACCTGAACAAGCAGAGAGAGATGTAAAAAGGGGAAGTAATTATCACACTCAAAATCTTACAAAGGGTGGACATTTGACAAATTACAAATTTAGGTTGGTACCAGTAATCAAATAAATGTTGTAATTTTGTTTTTGTTTATTATGAAGGTTAACAGTATCATCTAGCATGCTGAAAAATAAATTGAATTTGGTTGCCACAGCTTGTTTGCTGAAAACAGAATTCATGAAACTTTAAACATCAAGAATGGATACAGATTAAACCATTTATAAAGTTTCACCTACTTTTTATTTTGTCTATACATTAACTTTTTAAACCTGAATTCAAATTAAGATATTGGTCAAACTTTTCTGCAAGTTTTAATATCTAAAATATTTAAAATATTTCACCTTTCTACTAACTTAATCAGCCCAATCAGGCACAATTCTTGTAATACTATTAATTTGATGGACAGGATTTTGGGTAAAACAAATTACAAGAGTTTTAATAAACTTCCCACGCAACTGCAGTCTTTTTATATTTATTTGTAAAACAAATTACAAGAGTTTTAATAACTTCCCACACAACTGCAGTCTTTTTATATTTATTTGTCTCTCAATTTTCACTCAAAAACCTGTAGAGTCAAATGCATCTGCTTAACTCGTTGGAGACTAAGTACAAGTTTACTCGTGTTGGAGTCTATGGACAATACATGTTATAGTGAAATCAAATCGTCTCCAACAGGATAAAAGTCCATGCACGTGCATGTATCAAATCAATGTCACATCAACAATGGTCATCAGTTACTCATTCTATCTCACACTCTTTTTTCTGTGACTTCTGTCTAACAAACAGCCTTGTCCAGGGTCCACAAAGTCTTTTATTGCCAGTATCCAAGGACCCTTCCAGAACTGGCTGAGGGGTTTCCACAGTTGTTTTCAAGGATCATAACAGTCACTCTGAATGATGTCCTTTGTCTCATCATGAAGTTACTACAATGATCATTTTGATACATTTTTTTTTACAACCATCATCATCACATAATGATCAGATGTTATTCAGTAAGTATCAGTTCTGTTCCTGCATGAATGAAGTGTATCTAACAAAAATAAACAGGTGTGCTGTTGCACATTTTACAGCAAAATAAATGAAAATGGCCCAGCTCAAAAAATCAATAAATAAGAGGTTTCATGTGCTATCCAGAATAGATTGATGGATGATATTTACAAGTTTTGACAAAATTGTAATTCTTGATTGAATGTGTCTTTTATGTATTGCATTGTAAAATGAACAATAATTTTATTAATTTGCACCAACTTTCTAACCTACAGCTTTTTGCAGGATACCTCTGCTGGGTTATTCCAAAGACTAATCATGGGACCATTTTCAGAAACCCTAGGCCACATGTGGGGGGGGGGTGGTAGTCCTCTGCTAGTCACATGCATTTAACTCTCTACACCCTCATCTGAGTGCCAGGCTAGATGCAGTAGGTACCATTATTATTATGGTCTTCAGTATGACCCAACCACAAGTCGAACTCACAACCTCTTGGTTGAGAGGCGGAGGCTCTACCAACTGAGCCTACTCACCGGTTTCAATACATGGATGTACATCAGCTAACACTGAAACACTCTGTACTTTTATTGATTAAGTCTCTGGGGACAAATAAGTGGTTTCTGATTTGTTGGGGATGAATGAACTCACAGGTATGAATCAGAATCGGACTTGACAAAGTACAACCCCAAACTTTGTGACTCATTTAACCACAACCATCAAACAGTACTCACTTGCACTATTCAGTTTATGTTTTCATAAAAATCTAGATTTATTGCCCAGTTTACACTCTTTCCCCAGACTTTAAACCAAATAATTTTTAAATCCTGTCAAAACTCTGTGACGAACATGTCCCTTTCCGCATCTATAATCCTCTTGTAGAGTTTATCCCTAAGGTCTGATACGGATCTAATGGTCCCAAGGCAGTGTGGTCCTAGTGATTCAATATTACCTCAAGACCAAAGTTCACCAAAGGGTCAAGTGCCTTGAAATTGGATTGTTCAACAATTCAAGTGTGCTTGCATTTGTAAGAAGACCCTGGAATTCATTCAATTGTTTTTGTCAAGAAACATCTGGAACTGCTCACCAATTACAAGACAAAAAGAACCATAACAGCTACAAGACAGAAACAACCACAACAGCTACAGAATATCAACCTGTCATTTAATGTACTACACAATGACAAAGGTTCCACAAAGATTTCTTGCCAAGATTTGTCTGGAGAACATGGGAACGTATTACATTTCTCACACAGAAATTTTCAAAAAAGCATATTGTGTAAACCATCTCTTATCCATACCAATTTCCTTTGAGGTTACTAATATTACAAGCTTGGGACCCTTTGAAATTATATCACCAAACTACAGGCAATTTTTTTTTCTCTCTCTATCTCTTTTTTTTCAATTTGGATCAAGCTTGATTAACAAGAAAATGACTTTCTAGACAACTTCTTTCACTTTGAAGGTCATACCCTGAAAGAAAAGGAAATCCCAGAAGTAATGACTAAAGGTTTCAAACCAACATCCTAAGTCTTAATCACTAGTTGGCAATAAAAACATAAGACAAAAACAAACTCAATCAACACAAACTTCGCTTTTTCTTCCTTCCTCTTTTTTGTTTCTGTCTTCCTTGTGATATTAGTTTGGAGTAGTTTTCCGTTGTTGTTCGAACATATGAATAAGTGTCACCCTCATATCTGTATGAAACTAAGATAACAGGTAAAAATTGGAAATATGTCCAATACGGTGTTTAAATGACCCACTTTTCAATGATGCTAGAGATACATGTAGGTTAGTCATGAATTTCCAAAGTGTGACCTTCTCACCATTAGTGTCAAGATTAACAAAACTGTACACTCACATCTTAGTCACTGAATTATTAATATTAGCACTGACCTCTTAGTTGTGTAGGCTTCTGATACATGTATCAGCAGAGAATACTGATATGTCTTAGTTTAAAACAAGGCGTATACACAATCCATAAGCCTGATGGGTTCTTTCTTTTAAGAAGTTGGTAGCCCCCCTCCCCCCCCAAAAAAAAAGGGGGGGTTCAGTAGTTACTTGCACGTGTGGACATGTTCATTTTTGTGAAATACAAGATTTTTGAATTATCTGTATGGGTGATTGGCGGAATGTAAGATGTTCAGAATGGTAGTAGTTTAAGTAGCAGGAGGGAAAGAAATGGGATATGCGAAGCTATGTGAGAGAATTGACCAATTCATTTTAGGAGACATGAATTTGCGCCCTAAGGGGGGGGGGGGGGGGGGGGGCTTCCAAAACATGAAGAAAAGACAATTCAAAGCGTTATGTAGTGTGTCAGGTGCATTGAGATGTCAGAGTTTTTGTTATGCATGCTTAATTGAAGCCCCCCAGTTAGACATTAGTATATAAACAGCACCCAAACCAAACAGGTCTATAGGAACAAAAACAAAAAGGTACACTCCAGTGTACATGTATGCTTGGAACAGTACACCTTAAACATACCTACCTTTTTACACAAAGGTTGTCATAACTACCTGAGAGATTGTAAAGTACTGGAATGTAATCACTATCATAATCATAATGCCTCTTATTTTTGCAGACACCAACTGCTACACTTGAAAGTTACAGAAAGAAAAGTGGCACTATATCATTGTCTATTTACCTATCTTCCTACTACAGTGTACATGCACTACCTGAGGGATACTTCACCTATTAAGCAGCAACACAAAAATAACTCAGGAAATCATGATTAACACGGACTTAAATGAAGACTTAACTCCAAAGAGAGAAAAAGCCAGCCCTGGTTAAAGAACACACCTACAGTACTTTCTGAGCCCTCATGGGTACCCACCCTATCCTGCATAAAGCTTCCACAAGCCATTTAATCCCCAATAGATTATTTCACACCTTTCTCAGATAAAGAATCATAAGTCATCATTGTAATTAATTTAATCTCAAATAAGTTATAAATATGTCAGAATGACAACCGATTCTCAGGAGGAAACTTGGGGAGGTATTTATCATGACAAAGGGTGTGCTTATCCTTGATATAAATAGAGATATCATATGAATGAAACATGGATTTCATCTCCAGCATATACCTATTCTGTCGTACAGGGCTATATTTAGGCAGGATATTACAAGATTGGTATTAAGATCAGATTTAGGTATTTTTATATGACACTTAATTTCACTGCAAAAGCTCTGACCATTATTATAGCAATATCAAATTCTCAGTAAACTAGGAAAGTTTTGTAAGTTGAATAAATCAGAATTAAAGGCAATCATTTGATATTTATAATTTAACTTTCACTTGATATCTATAATTTAACTTTTTTTTCTTTTTTTTTTCCTAAAAAGATGCATGCACAGCACTCTTTCTATATTGCCTGATGAAGGCTAGTAGCTGCAGCCGAAACATCGCAATCTCCTTTTGTTTGCTATGTTGTGTGACAACTGGTTTACTGTACTCTCTCATTGATACCACGATCATCGTTTTTCATTCTATTAATACTTTTCATGTTTTTATATTTTTTTTTATAGAAATGTCTTTTTTGCTTTGTTTTAAGTCATTGCATCAGGAATTTACACTACTACAAATTTCAGTTAGTCTTAAGTGGGGAAATATAGCATAATTTTATGTCACATCAATGATGTTCACGAACATCCATGAGAACAAAGTGTACATAGCACACATTTGAGCAGACTTTTTCATGGCCAGGTATATCAAAATTTGGCTGAAAACTTAACCTCTCCTTAATAGCTTACTCATCTCCAACAGCAGTCTGTAAGGTCACAATGTCAATTCCTGCACCATGAATAAGCAGTCCCGCTCAACATCAAGGTAGCCAAAAGTTACATAAGGGCCTTAAAAGGTGTCTGTAATTTAGACTGACAAGTGGGCAAGTTGGCAACTGGTGATTAATTTTCCCTGTCTACATCACTGGGGAGGGGAGGGGGGAGCTACGCCACATCCACTTCAAATAATTTGGTATCATCACCAAAGCTGGTTCTCCAACTATCATCCTTAGCTTGTTGCAAGTTTGTCAGTGCCGTGACAGCGTGTTTGATTGTATGTGCAGACTTCACAGGAGACAGCAAACCAGACACTAGGTTACGTGTTTGTCAATTGCACAGACAGACAGACACACATACACAATAAATTCATGAAGAACACATACACTCTCGCACTTGCACACATCCATCCATACATGTAAAGTTTAAAAACACATAGCTGCAGTAGACAAATTACAATGAAATAAATGGGATACCCTTTTAAACTGTCTATTCTGCGAGTACACGTAAATGTTGTCTACTGCTTTCGTAACAGCAAAATAAATATTCCTTGGATGTGTCATTTTCATTCTAATTGTTTTTTTTAAGATGGGGGCAAGGGGAGGGAAGAAAAGAGACATGCCCAGCTGGGTAGTGAATATTACCAAGTTACAACAACTGCAGGTAGGTTTTTATCCATTAACAGTTTGCTTCCACAAGTAACAGTACTATATTTAAAGGTTAGTGACATGATTGGGAACACTTGAAAATGCCTCAAGAACCAAATGAGTTGAAATATATACCAACTATACACTAGCAGGAGTGGATCTCCCACCTGAGGATTTGTCTGTAATTTGTTTACTTAAGGAGAATCAAGCATAAACATAGCAGTATCTTAATTTTATCCGGGGACGATAAAAATAAGCCCCATGGAGAGCCACACAGCAGGTTTCTGTGCTACGAGTGATATTTACATTGTTTATTTTAGAATGAGTCAACGTTTGACTACAAGATTTTCACAGGAGAATCCTTGCATAGTTTACTTGATTCTAGAGTAGTTTCAGCCCAAGTTGAGGACTACCCCCAATCATGTCATTTACCTTTAACAATTTGGCTACTGGGCTAAAATTCAGGTGTGTTACGGTCCCGGTATTTTGTAGTTACATGCATATACTTCCAGAAAAGCATGAGATTTTTTTTCTTCCCAAAAATACAATGTAAATAACACAACTCTTTTTAACACATTTAATTGGTTCCATGTTTCTTAATTGAAGAAAAATATAATTTGTCAATTCAGTGAGTTTAAAGTTAGAATTAAGAAGTCTTCTCAGCGAACAAATGCACCATTAGTAGCCCACTGAGGTCCAGCGTTGGCACACAAAGTGTTAAACATGGGCCAGGCCGTGATCGAAGCGCCATCGCTTGGACTGTCATGCACATGGTGCGGTGTAGCCGAATTTAGATTCTGGCGATTTTGTGGTGTGACGACAGCAGCTGTGGTATATAGGATATGACGAGACAAGTTTGTGCCAAGACAGAGTGGGTCTGTCAGTCATTCTGTCAGTCGACACGCAGATCAAATCATGTGGTCCACACACTCTTGTGTAGGCTTCCTCCCTTTTGTGAAAGACCACTTTATAGATGTAGGATACTGTACTTCAAACTATGGACAAAGTTTTCGGTGAAGAACATGTGCGTAGGGATTGTAAGCCTATCCACAGTAAATAACCGGGGGGAGGGGGGGGGGGAATTGTATAAGTGAAATAAGATTAATTTGTACCACTGAAATGAAATGAATGTCATCCAAACAAGGGAACCACAGTAACTGTACTTTAACATCAATTTTCAAAATGAACCTTCGGAAATTCCACATAATGATTGTAATGACGATAGACATATTGGTAGCAACATGATCTATCCAATTACATTATCATTATATGGGCAATTCCGTGAATTAATGGACAAATCACAAATTATATAAATTGGTCTATCTGGAATCGTATTACATTTCAATGGTTTGAATGGGTATGAATCATGAAGAAACAATGGGGAATCATTTATACTCTAAATTTTACATACTTCAACAGCACGATCTAGGACGAAATCGAAACCATACATGAAATACACATGTCGGGACTAGTGCATGACTACTAAATCTCAGTTTTATGAAAATTATCATTTATTCTCACTGCATTTTTTCCACAAGCAAATAGCTCTCTTCCCATTGTTTTGAACATAATAACCCTACTCATGCATATTAAATCCGAAAGACATATAAACGCAAATTTGTCGGTGATGGACAAATATGTAAGTACTAACATGTTTTTGATGTTGTAGTTAAAATATAAAGATTTTTATCAATAGTTATATATCAAATGATTATGCAAGATTCGAAATAGCATGAATTACCACAGTTGTTTTCAGAATGAAAACAAGGTTGAGGAAACTTTCGAGGACCAAGACTTGTACATTATTTTTCCATGTCCTCTTTACGTAACAGTAACTAACCATAATTAAGTTCTTCTTATATACCCACTGAAATCATGTTCATGATTTTTGTCTTGCTGATGTTAGTGAAGTAGCGTAGCAGTTAGGGTGAAGTGACCTAACCAAAACAGAAAAAATAATATCAAAGAGTTATTCATGTAAGGACAAATGTTGACGTAACAGTTTGTCATAAAGTTAACGTAACTAATCATCGGAATTGACCAATATGGGAATTTGCAGGCTATGTGTCGAGGTGGCTCAAGGCCAAGATTTTGCTCGCCTTAGCTCTGAGACCAAGGTCATGGTACAAGTTATATGGGCAACAATATTTTTCAGTGGCCTATTGGACTTGACGGCGGCCATCGACTACATCCTGGAAATTTGTACAGGTAGCATTTTTTTATATAAAGCCTATACTTCTGTTAATGCAATTGATAACCATTATTTATTGTGTGTCTCGTATAATTTATTTTCATTTGTTTCAATTGTTTTATGATTTTTAAAGATTCAGGAATATTATGTAACTTTATGGGTGATATTAGATTGTATAGTCCACATACATTTTCTTTTTCTCTCTATATTGAAATATGGACAAGTGTGTCTTCCTGGTTCATGATTACCAACAGTCAAACATTATATCACTATATTGCAGCCAATATTTCTGGATTTATATTTTGGTCTGACTTAAACCATGTCAAATAGCCCACAGAAATCCCCTCACTTCAACTTGATGTTTAAATGAAGATGTAGCCGGCAACTAACAGGAATAAATTTTAAAAAAATGACATTGTGAGTGTTGTGAGAATTATGATACATGGTGATAAAGACAGCCTAAATGAGGGATATTGTGTGACAATGACCCTCAGCAAGGCCCTATCAATTAGTAAATACCTGCCAATATTGACTCTTTGCTGTTTTTTCCATAGAAAAAACTTTGCCTAAACAGCCTACAGGGGGAGGAGCTTATCGATTCAAAAAGTACATACATTACTTTACTGTACGGCATGATTAACATACGTCTGGCGGCATGCATCGGTCACGTAGGGTCTACTCAAGGCCAATGCACCTGCGAACTGATTGGTTGGCAAGAACCAAAAATCTTTCTTAACTTATCCCTGTTAGTTGCTGGCTACATCTTTCTTTAACCATCTGATTCTAGAACACTATAATCATAAGACACCATAATTTTCCCAATGGCACTGAAAGAGTTAAAATAAAAGCAATTTTAAAACAATATTTATGACACCACTTTATTATTACAACATGACTCACCGTATCTAGGCATACAATCTATTGTAAGAAATATACACCTGGGGGATATCAAAACCCAATTAAAATGCAGACATAGAGCAAATCATAAATTTTGACCTCTGATCTTATTACACTAACTAATATTGATGTCATGGCATTGACAGAAATTATGTTAATTGAAAAAATATGGAAATTATCAGCCCATGGACTTGCAATCTGTACAGTAAACTCTTGCAAATGAAAAAAAACTGACACACAATGCCAATGTGCTGTTATACCTTTGACAGGTGGTGACCGTCACTAAAAATGTGCTTAAAAGTTTAAAAGTATTTTAGGATTTTCATCTTTAGAAATTGTTGGAATTAATTTAGTGCTTGGGTTTATAATATCAAAGCCACAGGCTAACATTCACCACAGGTTTTAAAAAACTGTGAGCTACATAATCCCCTATGCTCTCAGTGTCTTGACAAAGTCTACAAATGAAGCCCTTAAACAATTGTATTTCAAAATGATGATTTAA